>PVKA01020172.1:0-40838 GCA_004027165.1 Ctenomys sociabilis | reverse complement strand
GAAATTTGCTCATAGCATCTAGACTGCTGGTCTAAGTCCCCATGAAATATAACATAGCCTGAAGAAAGAGGCCCCACCTTTGCAGTGTCTAGCTCACCTAACAAAACAGAATAGTGGGCAAGCAAGTATAGAGAATCTACCACCCAGAGTACTGTTCCTCAAAGTATGTTCCATGGATTGGTATGGTCTGCAAACTGTTGAGTTAATCTTATGTCAGTGTATTAAGAGTTCTTTTACTACTTTATGGATGGAGTCAGAGAAATGAAGTTATTCTAAGTTATGCAACTAAATATTTTAATAGTTAAGTAGCAGAGTACCAATTAAAAACATAAGATCGCTTCTTTCTTTTTTCTTTTTATTTATTTATTTATTTAGTTTTTGAGGGAGGGTCTCACTTTGTAGTGCAGGAAGATCTTGTGCTTACTTAAGTAGCTGATGCTGGCCTGGAATTCATGACTGTGCTCCTACCTCAATGTCCTGAGCTCTCAAGTGCTATGATTACAAAGGTATACCACCACACCCAACTCAAAACGGCTAGTTTCTAAGCTTTCCAATTTAAACACTGTAATTTCATTCAGTGTTTGAGATATGCAAAAAAGCATGGATTATTTTAAAAGTTAAAATATAATTATATCCCCAGCCACTGAGATAGCGATTAAGACTGGGTGTGGTGGTATATGCCTATAATCCCAGCACTTGGGAGGCTGCAGCAGGATCACTAAGTGTCTGATTTGTGTAGTGAGACCCTTTAGATCCTTTACTAAATACATTAAAAAGAAATAAAATTGTAATGTTTAGAAACATGGTTTTACTTGATGTTCTGAGATTTTTCCATATACAATAGGATGATTGATGTGAGATCTAGAAATCTCACTAGTATGTTTAGTGTCTGAATACACATAATATTCAGTCCTTGGCTTTAGTTTACCTTTCTCCTCTGACCTTGGTGGTACTGCATTCCTGTTATCCATTAATTAATTCAATCAGTAGATATTTATATCATACCTGGCAAGTGTATAAACTTGCACCGTAGTATCCAGGGGAAGAGAAATTGCTAGTAAGTAAGTGAGCAAGGAAACCCTGCAAGTTAAGTTCTAAAATTGTGAAGAAAACAGGGATATTTGGGGCATGGTAAGAGCTGGCTTAAAGGGAGTGGTCAAAAGGTGGGCAGGAGTAGAAACTTAAATGTCGGGAAGATCTGGGATGGGGAGACCTCCAGGGTGAATATCAGGTACAACCCTGAGAAGGTGACCTCAGGGAGGACTAGAATGGAGGTGAATGTAGTGTAATCATCACCATGATGGGGGCAGGGATATAAAATAGCATGTGAGCTAGGAGTGGGACAGAGCTCAGAAGACCTTGTTGTGGGTGTGGAAAAGGCATTTAGAGTTATGCTGTGTGCTGTGGGAAACCATGGGAGGGTTTAAAAATAGGAAATGAAATGATCCTATTTTGTTTCACAAAGTTCTTTCTCAAGGCAGTGTGGTAATGAGATTGTAGGATACCAGGATGGAGAGAAGGGAGGGACACAGTGTTACCAAGAATAAAATGATAGTAACTTAGAAAGGGAGAGGGCAAGACAAGAGAAAAATTTAAGCTTTATCTTAAAGAAGGTAGTTAGACTTTTTAAATGACTTAACTCTATATACATGCAAATAGTACAAGTTATAAAAAATGTTGGATGCTCAGGACTTTAAGATGTCAGGGATATAAAAGAGACAGTATCTTTAGCTGCTTTTTCCTCATAAAAAAAAGCAGAATCTCCATGCATGAAATCAGCTTGGATCTGTCCCTCCTCCTCTTCATGGAAATGAAGATGATATTAAAAGGAAATAATAACTTTGCAGAATAACTTAAACAGTCAAGACATATTTTGTAACGGGGAAAATATATTGAATTCCTGGATGATATTTGATAATATCTAATAACACACCAGAATCTTCCAAAGGTACACGTAAGCTATTTTCAAGTCTCTGCTGAATTGTTTTCTATAAGAAGGCATACTCTTGAGTTTAGCAAAATCCTTTTTCTCTGTCTTTTCTTGAGTTTGGAGAAGATACTATTTCTGTCTTTTCTCAATATGTTTCATCACTTCCACAAGGGAAGTCCTTTTTTATCTTTAAGTGACCTTAAATTGACATGAATCTGTCATAGGGGTGGCAAAGATCGTGATATATAGAATCTTGTCTTGCATATATAGAATTCCTTTAATATTTAATTCCCACATAAAAATCATTCTTTATGCACCCAGAAGTAAAACACATCATGTAGCCTTTTGGACAAACCTTTGTGTCCTTGGGGATCAACTTCCTGAGTCCATCTCTTATCACCAATCCCATGCCTTGCCTGTTCTCTTGTGTAGACTATTGCACTTTGGTACTAACTAAACAAATTTCTGATCTCAGACTTAGCTGTCTCTAGTGGATTTATGATAGGATTTGTATAATCTCATTTGGAAGTTTCTATATTCTGTGAATGTTATTTTGTGGGGCCTTTTAAATTATTTTACATGCTTTGTTTTGTGTTCCAACTGACTTAATTGTAGTAATAGTCAAGTGTTTATAGTTTGTCTTTTTGTTTAGTTTTTTTTTTTATTCTTTTTTTGTAATATCAGGGATTGAACTCAGGACCCTGTGTTTGCCAGGCAAGCACTTATTCCACTGAGCTCTCTCCCCAGCCCTAATAGTCTGAAATTTTAAACTGATGTCCTTTATGATACTATTATAGTATAGATTTTCTAGTTGTGTTTTTTTTCTTTAATTAGGGATCATCTTATCTCTCACTCAACATGGATTCTAACACATGATCATTTGCTCTTTGCCTCCTGAAAGTTTATAGAAATGACTGGAAAGATAGTTTCAGATTCACCTTTTAAAGGAAAACAAAAATTACACTTAGTTCCACATCGGTTTTAACTGATTTCATTTTTGTACCTTCTCTCTTACACATTGCTTGGTTATTTACCTACTGATATGTCTCAGGCAATGTGCTGAGCTCACTTGTTTGACTCTGAGATACTGTCAGACCCAGTCCTGCCTGTTCTGATCCTGAGACTTGGCAGGAGTATAGCACATGATCTTCCTGTCAAACACACAATTAGTAGTACATAAGGATAGAGGGGTGTGTTTCAGAGAAGGATGTCTGGAGGAATCTCAGGGTCTTTCTTGAAGAATGGGTAAGGTCAATGAAAGCAAGACTGAGGGTGCTTGGACATTACTGGCAGGGATTGACATTTAAATCCATGGAGAAGTATGTAAGTAGTAAATGTCCAATGCAATTTGTGTGGAATGAACAAGATGGAGAGCTAGGTAGTGGAGGTCCATATACACCATATAAGGGCGTGAAACTTTATACAGTATTGTAAGCTACTTTGTCTTAGCTTTTTATTAGGAGAGGTTGTCACAGGTGCCTTAAAATTGCATTTTTAACACATATATATGCAAATAAACCAAGTAAGAAACCTGGCTTGGGGCTTGGTGTGCTGATGCATGCCTATAATCCCAATACCCAAGAGGCTGATGCAAAAAGATTGCTGAGAGTTCCAGGCTATGGAGAGAGGCCCTATCTCAAAAAGCTGGGGGGGGGGGGGGAGAGAGAGAGAGAGAGAGAGAGAGAGAGAGAGAGAGAGAGAGAGAGAGAGAGAGAGAGAAGCAAAGCAAAACTGGCATAAGGGTAGGTACCTTGTGGAAGAATTTTAAGCAGAGAACTGACATGGTATCATGGTCAGTTTTACTTATTAAATAGGTTATAGTGGTTGTGATATGAACAGAGATAATGGTGGAAGAAAGGAAGGTATATCAGTCATGAAATGAGAAACTGTATGACTAGCAGTTAAGGGATGAGAAGAGAAGATGGAAAAGGGAGGAAAGAGTGTAGAGCTGGGTAGGAGAAGGGAAGAGAGGACTAGAGAGTGTAAAATCCCTGATAAGTCCAGAAATACTTAGAAGGCAAAATGAGCAGAGCTTATTAAGTAATGGAGTGAAACAAATAAAACTAGTTAGGGATGATAACCAAATTTTTTTACTTGATTGACTTTGTAGACTATTCATCGTATCATTAAATGAAACTTTTTGGACATAGGAGGAAAAGTAGGTTTTGGAACAATGACAGAAAAGTTGTTTAAACTTATGATGTTTGTAGTAGATACTAGTTCCATATATCTAGTAGAGTCACTTTAATACCAGTTTAAATCCTACAAAGCACAAGTTTTCCCCCTCCAAATTACCTTGTTCCCTATCAAAGTTTAGAAGGGTGACAGAAAGAGTATCTGTGAATGAAAGGAAATTCTTGGGGGAACCAAGTGCAAGTAGAGTTCTCCAGGCAAAGAGAATAAATGAGGTGAGTGGCTGGGTAGCTGGGTACTGTTTTTGAAGGCTACAGAGTATCAAGACTTGCTGTCTGCAAGCTAGAGATTCAATCCAGGAGACCATGTACTGTAAGTTAGTATGGGCTCAAAGGCCTGAGAAGCTAAGGAGGAGATGAAGCTCGAATTTGGAAGAATATTTCCCTCTCCCACCTTTTGGTTCTTTGGACAATTCCTTGATTGATGAAACCCACCTACATTGAAGAGTCAAGTATTTTGTACTCAGTATATTGATTGCAATACTAATCTCTTCTGGAAATGCCCTCACAGATCCACCCAGAAAGAGTATTTTATTAGCAGCCAAATGGACTTTAGGACAACCAAGTTGATAGGTATAATTGACCATCACAAGGGGAACTAATAGTTGGCTCTGTCCAGAGTAATAGAGAAGTCCAGTGTAAGATGAGTAGGGTCCGAAAGGGAATTTGAGAAGTTAGAAGAACATTCTAGTGATCAAGTCTTCTATGTTTTCTGGATGACAGATCAGAGTGAAATTTGGAGATAAAGTAGAGGAGTCCAGGGACTGGGATTTTCTACTAAAAAATACCAGGTTGTGGTCACTAATTTATATAACTACCTATGCTTTAAATTCAAATCAGTTTCCCCTATGATAAGCCATAACTGTGACTCAGAATTGCTTTAAGACTTCTTTTCAAGCAGAACAATATAACACCCTTTCTAAACAGACATGGATACAGTGGTCATGAAAGGGCCAGAAGGAAATGTAGTGAGGAAGACTGGACATGACCCATGTATAGGTAGGTGGAAAGAGTGACAGCATTGAGCAAGTACACATGGCAGATTGACACAAATTTGAAGGAGGAGGGTTCTTCACCAATATATGAAAAAAAGTCATGTGTTTACTTTTTTGCAGTGATATTTGCTAAACTATTTTGTATTTTAATACTTACATTGCCAATATATTTTCAAGTTCTTATACCATTTTCATAATTATCATGGGTCAGTATATCATTTTACACTATAAAATTATTTTGCAAAAATTGACATTTAGGTTGTTTCTCTGTTTTTGCTAGCAGAGATGAAACTATTATATTGCTTTTAATTTCTTAATTTAATTCAACCTCTCCTAAACATAGTAATTTTATAGCTCTCAAGCAACATAAAATGCAAATTCTTAATGAAAATATTTAATAATCAGCTAAAATTCCTTTTATAATCTAATAGCCTCACTCTTTTCCAATACATAATAATCTAAATATATTTCAAGTCAAAGAATTAGCATAGTAACAAGAGTACATGGCACAGAGAAAGATTATTTCTAGAGAATGGAACTAGATGTTTAAAATTCAGTGAATCAGGAAAAAAACAGATGTGCAAAAGTCTTTCCATTTAAAGCTCATTTTTTGCAATTTGGGAATATGACATTAAAGTATAAAAGTTCATAATGTAGAAAACATTTTATAAATGAAAAAGTAGATATGAGTGGGAATTACAAAGTTTACACATCTGCATGAGGTGTCTTATGAATATTTCATAGATTCACAATGTAATTTTAAAATTCTAGGTTATCTCCATTGAGTACTATCACCTCCTACAATGTATCTCACTGAATTTTACCCATACTTTCTCCTAAGAACCAATGATGTTAAAATTCAGTCAATACAATCAAAAATCATGATATTGAGCATATTGGGGAGATTAGATACTGTGCTGAAGTTGCTTATTTTCATCATTCTTTATATGGTAAAGAGTTGAGTATAGCTGAGTAGATAGCTTCTAGGTGATCAACTGAATTAAAACTCTGCTGGGTTCCACTTCTTTTGACCCCAAGAAGTAATTCCAAGAGAATTACCTTTCTTTTTTGGATGTTAAAAATCTGAGCCAATAGGACCAGTCCATCCATCTACTGTCAACCCAGTCTCCCAGAGTTGGAGATGTGACCTGTGCTTAAGTGCCCTCGGGTTTACTTTTCAGGGTCCAACATGATGGCTTCACCTCTGCAATACCCCCTCCCTTTAGGGCCAGTGGTGGCAAGAGGGAAGAGGGAAACAGGTAGAACCAGAAGTAAGGCTTTTGTGAGACAAAATGGAGAAGGCTCTCAGTGAAAGAAAACTCACAGATCCAGAGTGTTTACACTTTCCATTTGACATCATGAGCAATCTAATTTGCATTGTGGTAACTTTGTACTCCTTGGATGAGTTACTATCCCTATAAATGCTGTGTTTAATGTGTATATAAACATACATTGTGTTTTAAATTGTGAGTACAAATGATTTTTGTCTTATTGTTGAATAGAGACAAAACTACTAAGTTTGAATTAAGAGATTGTAGTTTTGCAGTTATTAAATTAAGCCTTATGTCCTTGACAATATAGTAGACTTTTTTAAAAAATTATCAAACCAAGTAACTGAAGCAAGCTTCAATAAATTGTTTGCCTAAACAGTGTCTTTCAAATAGGGAATAAATGCTTTTGTGATTCTTTCAGCAAATTAATTTTTAAATTTAGCCATATTTTCTCTTACAAAAGCATCATGATGATAAAAATAGAGGCAATCTAAAATTGTACAGATCTTTATAGGTAGCAACTAAATATGAGTCTGTTGCTTCTTTTGTATGTTGGCCTGAAACAAAGTGTATGTAAAGTCCAGGTAAGACAATTCAATAACACTTAAATAATGATTTTTAGTATTATAATAATTTGCCTGATACAAATGTCAGTAAATCTTTCTATTCTAGATAAGCTCTGGTAGAATTTCTATCTTGTAAAGAAGGCAATGATGTGTATTATCTTTTATTTAAAAGAAATACTGCTTTGTTTCCTTGGAAAAATATCCTATGTTTCACAATAATTATTTAGACTAGCTTTCTCTTTCCTGCTAACCTGAATTACTGAAGCTTTACTGTGATGCTTTTTTCTAAGGTTTAAAATTCATTAAACATTTTGTACCTAGTAAATGTCATAAAATTGTCAGAGCAAAAATGGGACTATTTTATGCCTTTCTTTAAGTAAGTGTATAAGCTTGTGTGTACATATGCATATGAACAGAAATGTAATAAATATTCAGTAATATTTGAGACCACACTAAAGTGCCAACAAAAAATAAGAAATCTGTTGTCTGTTGATGTGAAGAATATTATAAACAAAGAAATACCGAAGCTGAAGAATGGGAAACATGTGAAGATGACTGCTAAACCTAAAAACAGTTATTGTCACTTATTTGCTATTGACAAAATTGAAACTTTCAAAATAAAACCAGTACTAAAGTTTGATATTTTATAAAAGTGAAATTACACCCCAGACATCCCTTCAAGAAGCATTGTTTTTGTAATCCTGGATGAAAATTAATCTGGTGTCTTGGAAAAGAAAACCTAGATTGAAGTAAGTCTTTATTCAATAAACAGGAAAATTCTATGATACTACCAGAGGTGGGCTTACTGCCAGTTTCCAGCACAAAAGAGCAGCCATTACAATATACAAGTAAGAACAATGGAAGAAATGAGAGAGTTGAGATATGAGAGAAGCTATTTAGTAGTAAACGATGCCCTAAGTATTTATTGCAAGGAATGGAAGGAAAGAGTGGCACTGAGACCAAAGAGACTGAGACTCCTGCCTCCTGTCCTTTTGCTTCCTTTCTCCCATCCCTCTGTACTATAGCTTAACTGTTTCTGCCTGGGCACTGTGGTATGGGTATTCTGGAGAGTTCTGCCCCCCTCCTAGACTGTCAGTGTATTATTCCCTCCTTTGGTTTGTTTGTTTGCTTGGGTTGGTGGTTGATTTCTTGGGGTTTTTTGGCTTATCTTTTGTATTGTGTAACTTCATGGATCCAGATAGCAGTATTCTGGAGCCCTCTGTAAGGCATGGAATATGGAAGAAACATGGCATTTATGTACAGTATAATACCATCCAGCTGTGCAGAAAAGCCAAATCATGTATTAGTTACAGGAAGACAGATGGAACTGGAGACCAGCACTTATATTAAGCAAAATAAACCAGTTTCAGTTAAATATCACATTTTTAAATGAGCAGCCTAAAACTAAATAAAAAATAAAAAGAGAGATGACAGGAAGCTAGATAGTGGACTTTGAAAAATGCATAAAGGAGTCGGAGAGGGATGAAAATAGTATGTGTTGTATGTATGTGACGATATATACCAAAAATACCCATCATTCTGTGTCACTAATATGCGCCAACAACAACAACAAAGAAGGTGGAGGAAGTACAAGAATTCCTCACACATCATAGTAGGTGACAGGAGCTGGCAGGACTCCTGACCTACCTGAGTAGCACTGACCGTTAGCCCCTGCAGTGCTGCAGTGTGGATGCCACTGCTTATCAGTGAGGTCATGCAGTCTGCATGTGCTCCATTGCTCCTGATTTTCTTCCTTTGTTCATGCCAATAAGATGAGTATTGGGTGAGGCTTGTTTCTTACAGTTGCAGCCACTTCCTCTGTGAGTGGGGCATCTCTCTAACCCAGGATTTGCCAGGCCTTAGGAATTCTGACTTTAAAAATAGATGCGTGCTTTAAAAGCATATTCCAAAGAATATAATTTTTCATTTGTGTTTCTGTTTTCCTCCCTTAGACTACGTGCTTGATGATAGTTCTCACAACCCGATTTTTAACATCCCTTTCATTAGTATGGGTAAGCATCATGCATATTGGGGACAGTTTGGTAATATTCGTGGAGTTAGTATATAAATAACAGTGACAAATAGGGGACAAACTTAACTCTGCAGGAAGCAGCTTGTATTTTCAGAAAAAAAAAAAAAAAGCTGTGACAATGAATGAGTCTCCAGCTGGAGAACTCAGTGAGGATCTCCTGAGGTACATGACTCCTCACATCTACATGCATGTTTCAGTAGCTTGCAGTCACTCATAAGCTTGGGCCCTTCATTTGTACACATCTGTATTCCCTTAGGGAGTAACAGTTGCACGTGTCCTCTCTAGCAGATTACACTGTTCTACTAAATGAATACCCATGACTGATACATGGTGTCATTTTCTTGTCTGCCTTGTTGGAATACCCAGTGTTCCAGAGCCTGAAAAACCTGCTGTCTTACAGTGACTTACATCAGTAGCTTCAGTCACCTGTCTGCTTTGGCCCAGCATCTTTTCTAGAGTATTGTTTAAAAGATCTTAGGTCTTCACCAATCATCTATAGAAACTTCGCTACCTTCACAACATTATCTGTACATTTTGTGACTGAATAAAGCCTCAACATTCTAATGATTAAAAACAACTTTTGATGAACTAATGAAATAAACAGTTTTAATGCAATTCACTTATGAAGCAAAATTTACCTATCGAGCTAAGATGATTGCCTTAGCATTAACAGTGAAAACTTACTTGCACAGGAAGAATCAGCTTAACCTCTCAGGATCCTTTGGCTGTTTCTGTGCTTTAGAAGATGAGTTACCTGTCATTTATGAGGTAAAGATACATTGTTAAGTGGACTAATGGCTGATATTTATTATAAAATAATCTTTATTTTTCTCTAAGGATTGCCCATGAATAACAAGTAACTCACAGAATATAAGCAAAAGTTTTGAAGATACAAAAATAGTGTAATTTTCAAAACATTATTTTAATAGGGAGGTAAATAAAAATAATCATACACCCATTACATTGTCTGAAACTTAGTCTATTGAGTGACAAGGAATAACCCATTAAGATTTTATCTTTTGTGCAGCAGTTTCTTTATTCTACTAATCAATAGACTATTTCCCCCCCCCACTGCGCAAAATATTTTACTCTTAAAAATGTGTTTTGTAAACATTTCTGTGATTTTTTAAAAAAATAATTTTATTGGTACACTTGAAATACATAATGATCACATTTAGTATAGGAAATTTATACCTGTACATAAATAGCTTAATTCTTTGTTCCCATTCTCCTCACTTTCTTTCGGTCCTTCTCCCTTTACAAAACTTTGTTCTTTTTGTTTTCTTTCCATCATTTTATATTTTTATCCCCATTCTTTATCTTCCTTTTTCCATGGGTCAATAAAAGATAGGGCCTTCTCTGTGATGCTATAGGGGAGCTAATATTAAAACACAATTTACATAGACTTAAATTCAATAGAAAGGTTTCCATAGTACTTACAAAGAATCCTTGAAGGAACTCACCCCTCACAGACATTACATATGACTGTATTTCAGAGTGACATTCCTAGGTGAATGATACTTCCTGGGTGTCCCTGGGGCTCTGGAATCCCACTAGCTGTATCTAGTAAATGAAACATAATGAGAAATAAGTTCCTCATGGCAGATGTGAGTGGAGCCATCTGTCCTGCAAAAGGATTTTGCAAGGCATTTTGCTTGGGGAGCATGAGGCCTGAATTATATGCCTCTCTCATGGACTAAACATTGGCAACCCTTTGCCATGGCTCCATGTAACAGGAGAGGCTGTCTTTTCTCTTCCCATTTTATGAATAAGTAAAATGTAGCACAGAAAAGTTGTGAATTGATCTAATCTCAGAGTTAGCTAATATCAAACTAGCTGTTTTGTTTGCATCATTCTCTACTTGATCATACTTTTGAGTAAAAAATTTGGGGTCTATCAACTTTAATAATTTGTTGATGTGAACTGTTTACTATCATTCAAAATAATGATATGCAGAATTTTCTAAAGCCTTCTGACATGTACAAAGAATAGGAATTAGCAATCTTTATCAAGTGTTTAGTTGATTACACATAATACTTTGCCATTGCCATGAAAAGGGAATTATAGAATTGGTATGAGTCTTAAAACTAAGGGAAGATACACAAGTGATCATAAAAAGTAGAATAAGGTAAGAGTTGGAAGCCCTAATGATATCCTAAAGGGATAGGGCTGGTGAGATAGCTCAGTGGACTAAGTGCCTGCTTAGACAAGGGCAGGGACCAAGGTTCAATTCCCAGCACCATGTGCCACATTGGCCTTGCACCAGGCATGTTTGAGTCTGGGTTAGGTGGTAAACACCTGTAATGCCAGTGCTGGGGAGGCTAAAAGCACAGGATCACTATGAGTCTGAGTTGTGTAATGAGACCTTGTAGCAAATACAATAAATGAATGAATGAATGAATTCTAGAATCAGAAAAACAGGAATAACTGTTGTCTTCAAGGGTGTAGTGTCTTCATTCCACCCTACTTCCCCACTCCACTCCATTGCCCGGGTGTCACAATGCCTGTGAATACACTTTTCTGCTATTGGTATCCCATATGTGCCTTCCCCAGTGCAGTGCATATCCTTTTGGCCTCCATTAACTTTTGAGTAGAATAGTTCCATGACCCGTCTGTTTGTTTTGTCACCTTTACTGTTCATCTGAGTGTGACTCAGCAAATCAACCCAATTCAGGATCAATAAGAAACTCTAAACCTTATGCTAAAGCAGCTTTTGGACCTCACCTGACTTATAGTCCAATCTGAGAATCACTCCTAGACACCCTCAGGTAATCCCCTACTTCAGGGATGTCCTGAAACACTCAATATTCAGTTAGAAAATAACTTTCATGTGGAATTGATCTTAGAGGTGAGTAATTAGGTCAGAGTTGTGTTCTGGTTTCATTCACACCCAGCTCATATCAGGATTCCTAGCTCCACTCTAGCAGGATGATTCTGCTGGGTGTACCCTGAAACTGCTCAGTCACCAAGAAACACCTAAAAGAGGTAAGGCTTCGGATGGAAGTCAGAAAGATAGATCTGCATGATCTCTATACTTTAGTATAGTAAAAGAAATGTGAGTTTATTTCTTCATGAAATGAAACACAAACATAGCTGCTTGTCTTTTCAGCATTGTCATTTCCCCTTCTCAGTTTCTACTACAAACATGTACCTTGTAATAAATTGAACAAATACTTTGCATTTGTGATCAGACATGATTCATGTATTGATAATGTCTGTCTTGAGGAAAAGATACTCCAAGTACCAAAACTGAAATAAATTGATTTCAAGGGAAAACTGCCTTGGGAGATATTCACCTTCTTATTGAAATGTAATGGTAATGGGATATCACTAATTTCAACATGATGAGATTACTTACAATCATGCAACACATTTGTCTTCCAGGAAGATTTATTCAGTGAACATTTAATAAGCACCTACTTTTTTTGCGGTACCGGGGATTGAACTCAGGACCTTACACTTCCCAGGAAAATGCCTATTCTACTGAGCTATCTCCCCAACCCCAATAAGCACCTACTTTGTCATAGATGCTTACTACTTTACATTTGAAATGCAGGAACAAATTCTACCATTCCAGAGATACTGTATTCATGAAAAGATAAACCAGCAAGTACACAAATACTAATGTCTCAGTTCATGAATACTTCTGTTCACAAACAATTTGGTTCCCAGCGAAATTTTGCTTCTGTTCACAAACAGCACACTGAGTGAGGAACACAACCTTGTCCATCTTCCTCAGAATCATGGAATGAATTAAATTCATGAACCAAGGTGCCACTGAGACTGTTATTGTGAATATTAATAATTCATGGCTTAAGTATGAGACTAACTTAAATAGGTGAAGGTCTGAGGAATAAAGTTCAAGGTAAGCTATAAAGGTTGTGTTAATCTTTTTCCTCTATTGTGATTAATACTTAAGAAAGACAATGTAAGAGAGGAAAGACTGATATGAGCTCATGATTTCCAAAGGTTCATTCCATGGCATGTGATAAGACACAAACATGTAGAAGGGTAGAGGAAATCTGCTCACCTCGTGTTGTCTGGAAACCAGAGAGGAAGGGATCAGGGACCACATCTATGAACCATTTCCTTCACTAGGCCCCACCTCTTAATAGTCATCAGATTATGGATTAATACACCAGTGAAGCTAAAGCCCTCTTTTTTTTCTTTTTTTTTTTTTTTTTCGGAACTGGGGATTGAACTCAGGCCCTTGGCGCTTGTCAGGGAAGAGCTTATTCACTGAGGCATCTCCCCGCCCCAGGCCCTCTTGATCTGATTATCTCCCTAGGCTCTTCCTCTGAACATCGATGCATTGGAAGTCAAACCCTCAATACATGAGTCTTTGGGCAACATCTTATATTTAAAGCATAGCAATAGTCAATGGGTACTGGACAACTAGTAGAGATACAATACACAGATTGAAAATGTCCTGGGAGACAGAAGAACATGTTTAAAGATCTTAGGTAGGACGGAGTCTTGTGTACTTGAGGGTCTGAGCAAAAGTTATGGTGGCTAAAGCAAGACAAAGAAGGGTCCCTTGGAGGTTGGACATGTGGAAGCCATGGAAGACATTTTTAGAAAAATCAATAATGACCATCAAAGAACTTTATGCTGTCCTATGCAAAATATTACATACATTTAAAGCTGTTTTACACAGAGAATTAGCGGAAGTGGGACCAGATAGGAAATAGGGCCAATTAAACTAGTACAGCTACTACAGTGGTGTCACCATGGTGGTGACTTAGATTGGTGACATTGAAGAAGAGATAGAAGACTTGATTTAAAATGAAATTAGTGAACATAGTTCAGCTGTTTGGATAAATAATACATATGAAAGGTGATTCAGCCTCTTCATCCTCATATTGTGGCTTGAACTATAACATTGGGAAACTGATGATAGTTTTATTTAGCTGTTAAATTATTTTCTAACTTGGCAAAATGCTAGCTTCTGGGTACGGTGCTGGAGATTCAATGTTTGTCATTTATGTGCTCTGCCCAAAAGATCCTTACACCCCTGGCTGGCTTGACCTACTCTTATCTCAGAACATGGTGTCAAGAGACTTCCACTTTCTACTATATCCTCCCAAGTTTTATGCCCTTAGGTCAGTGATTATTAGGAGTTTCTAGGAGGCCATTGCAGGGACTGAAAATGAGAGGCAAAGGCACTCTGGTTGTCACATTAAAAAGTCATGCTGCTGACACATAGTGGGTAGACTGTGACTAAAGTCTTGCTGCTTCAGTATCATGGAGGCTAAGCAACTTGATTCTGACTGATGGATGACCTCTTTCCAGCCCTCACCATCAGTGTGAATATTCACACTTGGAGAAACAGGGAGAGAGATCTCGGGGGTCCTTTTTCAAGGGCACAAACTCCATTTAAAAAAAAACAATTTTTGGCCCTCTCAGCCTACCCTGAGGGCAGTGTTGGCATGGCATGTGGTGCTAGGGACAAAACAATGGTCCCCTGCACCTGCCTAAGCTTGCCTAAGCAGCTGCTTTAGACTGCTGAGCTATCTTGCCAGCCCCACTAACCCCATTTATGAAGGCTCACTTCTCATGACCTAATTACTTTCCACCACCTCACCACCACCTCACCTATTGAATTTTAATATATAATTGAGGGAACAAAAATATTGCATTGGTGGCCCCACGTGGAAGCACCCAGTGAATATTTGTGACTGTCCTGCAATATGGAAGGCAGTATGCTGGATGAATTCATACGGATGGGTGTGTAACCATCACAGCATCTGCCCTTTTCTTTGAATGAAACCGTACTCATTTTCAGAGTGCCAGGAAGTGTTTTCTACAAGTGGACAAGTAAGCTTCCATAGACCTGTGTTGCCTCTGCTAGGAGTCTTTGACTTCAGGTCTGATGGTCTCAGCTCATGAGGTTTATCCTTCAGCTTCACACTTAACTTTACTGGTGGAATTACTTTTTTTCTAGGAGAGATTCCTGGTCCTGCCTTGGCAAGATGCTTCTCCTTATTCACCAGCTGTCTTGGTGTTGATTCCTGTTTTCTAACTTGGCTCTAGCCTGAAGCTCTTGGCTTTTCCTCCACCACTGAAGGGACCCACCAGTTCTCATGTCCAACACAGTGCTAATTCTTAGGCAGTGTGCTCTATTTTGCTACTCAGAGCCCCATTTTATACTCTACCAGGTGTGGCCTCACAGTCAAAGCTGTATTATTTATGAAATTTTATAAATATTTCATTCAAAGTGAAACTGCTTTTCACTTTTTTGAAACAAGGTTTTGCTGTGTAGCCCAGGCTGGCCTTGAACTTGGTAAGTTGCTCAAACTTTCCCTCAACTTGTCATCCTTCTGCTTCAGCCTTCCTATGCCTGACTACATTGAACTCTTTCTGATATAACTCACAAATATACAGACTACAAACAAAAGGATAGATCATTCTGCAGATGAATACAATATGAATCAAAATATTTAGAAATAAAAGAGCAGAAAAATATCTTTTTGTTGCAAGGATCTCACATTTTTACCTAAAGTATCCTTTTTTTTCTGTATAAACCCTAAGATAGTATGAGTGGCTGTGGAGATGGCTCAGTAGAATAAGCGCTTCCCTGGCAAGTGCAAAAGCTTGAGTTCAACCCCTGGTTCCGTTTAAAAAAAAAGAAATAATAATATAAGTGGTAAATAATGTTATAAATGTGTAATTGATGTACCTTATAGCAGAAATCTGGTACTAATCTATTCAATAATCTAACAGTTTATTCATGGAACTGATTTAATTTATGGCATTATATGAATTTTCACATAGCACACTAAGAATGTGTCAAACCCTGTTATAACTACTGCTTAATTTTGTGCTCCATTAAACAATAATGTAAGTGTAAAAATATATTAAAGGTAGGCAACACATTAGTTTCCCTTTCAAGCAGTGGATTCTATTATAACTCACTTTGTCCTTTGTAGACATTTATCATGCATGTCACCAGTGTGACAAAATGATTATTTACTTAAAGATATTTTAAGTAATGTATAATGTGAAGAATGAATGCTGGAAGATGAAAAACAATGGTATCAACAACATCTAACTACATAACCTGAAATCCAATACTAAAAGGACAACATCACACTAGACTTATAGCTCAGTGGTAGACCCTTTGCACATGTTTAGCATTTTTGTTTAAAGCTGTTACAGTTTATTGAAAATTTTAAGGACTGGTCTCTTACACTCTTTAATATTCTGTTCTAAATGCAAATGTCTTAAGAAATAAAACCATTTGTTATAGATAGCTAATTTTGTGTGTGGGGGGGTGATTTTTTCCCTTCTTTTAAGGCCATGTGAAGTCCTGTCTTACAGTAGATGAAATGCATAGCATGATTTTCTCCTTCATTTAATCCCTTTGATCATTACTCCAAAAGTCATTAGTGAGCAAGTATTACATATTAATGTTGGGTCAGGAACTAAAATAATAAAAATGAATCAAGAGTTCATTGAACCAAGATCTGATAATTTTCCTGGTGGAAATAGTACTTAAGGAGCTACTGAAGGCAGCAGTAATATTCTTGAGGATAGTAGATTCTTCTGTGTTTTGGGAGAGGAGAGATTTTTGGTGCTGAAGACTAAATCCAGGGCCTCATGCCTGCTACATATATGCTGTACAACTATGCTGCATGCTTACCCGTAAAATTTTCAGTCGATATTATTGAACACTTTAACAACTTAAAGCTGTAATACATGTAGATTTGTGTGTACAAACAGAAACAAAGTTATATATGAATATATAACTATACCAATGTTATGCATATTCAGTGGAAAAAAATCTCACAAAATGTTAATCATCAATACAAGGATAATAGTAAACTTCTTGCAAGTACTTCCTATTATTTTGTCATATATCTAGAGCATCTTTGTGATTGCATATTATTATAAATTCTATTGGAGAAGTATCTATACTGTTAAAATTAATTACATATAAGGCCAGATGAAGCTTAATATGATCATTTTAGGTCACATTTTATATGACTGGAAATGGTGACTCCCACATTAAGAGACTTTTAAGAATTCAAAATGTATAGAGTTGGGGAGAGTGGCATAATCACCTTGACAAACACAACATTTTCTGCCCTGTTCTTTCTTAGGAACAGAAGACTAGACAAGAGAATAATAACCTATGGAGCATGCTATCAGATGATGATGTTCCAGAATATAATATTATGCAAGAAGAAATGAGAAGAAAGAGAAAAATTATTTTTGAATCACACTATAATAATCATATACAAAGCACTATTCCTTCACTTGATGTTGTTCCAAGTGATTTTTGCCTTCTACACATCTAGAAAGTACAGCAGTGTCATTACAGACAGGCCACAGATGTCTGTGTCATCTTGGGGAAGTCACCTAATTTCTTTGGGCCACCACATTCTCAACCATATACTATGCTGTTTCAAGAGGCAGCACACTGCCTCCCAAGAAAATGTCAGATTTGGGAACTCTTTGATGCAAATATATGTGTGCATGTATATTGTGCATGGCTCTATGTGTTATTATTGGTTTAAAAATGAAAAAAAAATTTCCATATGGAGTAGCACTTGTGGTTTAATGTAATATAGAAATTACAATTAGTTTATTTATAAATATTAAGCAATTGCATTTTTTAAGTAAAGTACATACTGTAGATGTTTAGTAATGTCTACACAAAACCCAAAGGCAAGAGATACAATTTACAAGCTCACACTCAGAAGGTGATATGCACATTTTCTGTTCTTGTTCAGAAAATGTTCCTGAACTGTGTTGCACATTTTGCCAGACGTCAGTTAATATTTAGAAGACTGGCTAGGGATATAACTCATTACTTAAGCACCTGTCTGGCAAGCACAATTTCCCAAGTTTGATCCCCAGGGTCTTAAAATAAAAATAAAAAAAAATATTAGAGGACTGAAATGAAGACTTTCACAGAAACTATTTCCTGTAAAGGATATTGTTGAATGTACTTACACATAGAAAAAATCATGATCTTAGCATATAGTAATCCAAAGACAGGGAGAATACATGAAAATATGTGTTTTACTTATTTCATTTTTAGGAAATAATAAGAGATTTCATTTTTAGAAAAACTGAGTATCATATTTTTAAATATTTGATTTTGATGGTGTAAAAATAAAAAAAAAATAGTGTGAACATTACTTGCCAATCTGTTGATGCCTTTTTAAAAAAATGTGATTATTGTTGTCTTCAGAGTTACTGGCGGTGAACTGTTTGAAGACATAGTGGCCAGAGAATATTACAGTGAGGCTGATGCTAGGTAAGTAACTTGCCCTGGGCAAGATCAAAGATTCAAGTGACATTCTGAGACTCTCAATACCATTTTGGATTTCTTAGTATGAAGTTCTCTCTCAATAGAAGTTTCTTTTTTTTAAAGACTGTGTATAGCATGATTCTTAAAGAGGAACAATAAAGCACTCTATTGATGTGGTCTGAACATTATTATCTGTTCTCAGTTGGGCTAGCTGCATTCCAAGGGCTTTAGTAATCACAAGTGGTGCTGGTTAACAGTGGGGCAGAGACTACTTCTGTTATCACAGACGTTCTACCCAACAATTCATGGCTAGTCCAGAGCAAAAGCAGACTGATAAAAACCCCAGAGCTCTCTGCAAAACATTACTACAGGCTTTTTATCTCTGGAAATTGCATTATAGCCTTTGGAACTTTACCTTGAAAAAAGATTTATTCAGGTATTTCAGAAATTTCAGGAATAATTTTTCAATCTTGTTTCTTGAAAAATCTTCACAGATATTTTTAAAAAGGTTTAACAGCTTGTCTAATTTGAAGCTACTACCTTTACCCAAAGGCAACATTTTTTGGAATAAAATAATATTCATCCTCTTACCTAAATAGTTATCCTCTTATTTAGATATTTCTTAGACTGTATGGTGTTTTTTTTTTTTCTGCATTCTTTATATATTCTGTAGTTACTACTTGTTTAAGAAAGAAACTGTTTGAAAACCATGGGCCCACTAGCCCTGTAAATGAGAAGTTGTGACAGTTCACAACTGGCTGTCTTACTTCCCCATCTAAAATTTTTGGAGCTTCAACACCCTGCAGTTAGGCCCTTTGCAGGTATTTAGCTGGTCACTGGAGGTCTCATTCTGCCAAGGTACTACATGCTCTCACTAGCTGTCTTCTAAATTTCTGATTTTTCTTGACTAGTGCTACTGTTACAGCATTTTGTGAATCTATCTGTCCTAACTACACTCTGATTTTTTAATGGCATTTTTACTATTAAAATCAAATAGAAAAGTCTGTCACTTCTACTATGTTGAGTAAATCATCAGTTACTTAACTTAGCTCCAGTTTCACAATGGTCCCCAGAAAAGGGCCTCACAACTGCCTTGCAGTACCTGTTTGCCCACTTGCCAAAAGATAATAAATTTAATCAAGCTTGTAATCAAGTTAGAACATTCTATTTATTTGCTTGTCAAAGTTATATTAATATGTTTTAGGTATAAATTATATTGGTTGAAATTATGGCAGAGATTCTTTACTATTTCAGAGCCTTGTAGATAACAGGATAGACTATGGTATTGGATCTTTTAATATGCATACTTGCATTAAGTTTAAGAAGTATCTGTATTTTAGGCTAGGATACACATGCAATCAAAGAGAAGAATGTATTATCTTCCCAACTACAAGCATAAAATAATATATTCTTGGAAACATTTGCAAAGCCGAGAACGGTAGTACAAGCTTGAAATCCCAGTAATATAAGAGGCTAAAGCAGGAGGAATACAGCATGTTCAAGACCATGGTCAACTTAGTGTCTTAGTGTGGCCCTGTCTTAAAATAACTATTTTTTCAAAAGTTCTGATGTAGCTCATGCAAAGGCCCTGAGTTCAACCCCTAGCACCTAATTAATTAATTTTATAAAAGTGTGTTATCTTCTTGCCCTCAATAACTACAGAACAACTAGGAATGCAGCTCAGTTGTAGAGATTTGTCAAGTGTGGACATCTCTGGCAGTGAAAAAGAAAATTGAAGAATTAAAGCCATCCTGGGAAAAAGTAGCTCATTTAATATGAATATTGTTTATTTACTTTCCTATTATTCAATATGAACATGATCATAAAAGCAAGAGTCTTTTAATAGATATTGACCAGTACTTAAATGAGCTACGTAGTGATCAACCACCCTTGCGAGGCTGTTTCTGTGGTGCTGTTAATAGAGTTATAGGTAAAAAAATCACAATCGTGACCAATTTTTTTTTTATATTTATGTGTAATACATTAGGTGCTGATTACATTTGTGGTATAACAGTTTTCCTTAATGATATTTTTTACATGAAAATGATTGAAAATGTCTTTACTGAATTGTTTGCATTGTCTTTGAATGTGGTTCTGTAAAAATCTGCACTGGAATCACACAGTGAACTGTGCAGAACTAGTCAGTGTGATGTGTTCTACATTATGACATGTCAGGTGACAGCTTATGGGACCTGTGGGTGCCAGGCCAGCATTCTCCAACAACTTAATTAGCATGCTCATCAGTGAACCTTTGCTAAGAATAGCATAAATAGTGCATTTTGACAAAGTCCTAAGTAAAAGCTTTCCTTCACTGTGTACACATATGGGTTTAACAATTATGAGTCCACCAAAGCAATTTCAGTTTTTGTTTTTATTTTGCAAGCTTGCTGTCCCTTCTCCAGAGTATTCTTATACTGAAGGGAAGTTTCCTTCATGTCATAGGTTTACTTTAAGTTCTTCCTCTGTTATTGGATGCTTGAATTATACAGGAAGCACCACATCTGAATCTACATGTAGGATAGATGAACTTGCAGCTGGGGATAATAGCTCAGGTCTGTAATCCCCATACTCTAGGAGGCTGGGACAGGTGGTTCACAAATTTGATTTCAGCCTTTACAAGTAACTTAGCAAGTTGGATAGACTGTATCGAAAGAGAGAGACAAAGGCAAAAATGTAACTGTGTCCCTCGCTTTTTTTTTTAACCCTTGTTTTACCTGCCATTTCATCTGTGTTTACCCTCTTGTTTCAACACCTATGTTTAACTGTGACCTCAGATTTTAAACAGTTTAGATGTGTCTGAGATGTACCTGGAAATGTTCTATCTCTGGAGATATTTTCCCCAGAACATTTTGTGATTACTTGCAAATTTTTCTTCCTGAATATGGAAATTTTAACTTCTATATAGAGATTATTTAATTTGTAGATTTATAATAAAAAAAACACAGCTCAAATTGTTTTATCTGAACATGTCACAAGTTCTGTGTTGGATGTCATTTTTGTTAGAACCAAAATTAGCTTTATTCAGCATTACTTAATTCCAGTGTAAAGCTAAAAAAGTGAAGAAATATAATTTTTCATTTGTTTGTTTCATTTAGACTTTCATTTTATGTCATATATTATGTGATTATGTGCCTTTAAAATGTTCTCCCTTCCATTCTACCCTTGTATCTTTGCAGTCATTGTATACAGCAGATTCTAGAAAGTGTAAATCATTGTCACCTAAATGGCATAGTTCACAGGGACCTGAAGGTCAGTATATGGAATCCATAAATCTGAATCAAAAGAGTTTCTTTGTTGTTTTCTGGGGAAAGGGCAGAGGGGAGGCGGTATTTAAATGGTTCTCTTGCCTTTCCTGACTTTCCTAAATGAGTAACCAACAAAATGATAATGCATGATGCCTCTTTCAGTTTGCTTATCTACAGGCTCAATATACATCATAGCATGGAAAGCGGGGTGAGGGGGGGTTGCAGTGTGCTCTCTTTCCAAGCACTGAACCAATCCGTCAGTCCAGCAGCGTGGGGCAGCCTTTCCTGAGCTCACCATGGCCTGTGATGTATGTCGCCTGTAGATTTAAACACCACTTCTGTTCTGAGACCATGGGTTGCTGTAGCAGAACAACTGGTTACACATTGCTCCACTTGAGTCTGATGAACCCTGAGGCAAAAGATAATAATTGCCAGCAAAATTAAAGCACACAAAGTTAATGATTTATCAAAAATTCATTACATATCCTATTTTAACCTTAATGGTGCCTCATCTGCTATTGAAACAGCTTTTAGGACAATAATAGAAAAGTGGGAGAAAAGAGGAAAATAGATTGTGCATCATGGGAGGCAGAGCAAAGCAGCTACAAACCTTTCTATCTGTGTTCCAGTTCATTTCCTGGAAGAATTTATGATCAGGAAATGAGTTCCCGAATGAAATAAAATAACTGCTTAAAAAGATTTGGGGGACAATGAGTGGATCTGCATTCTGGTTTACATCTGGCAACATCCTGATTGTCCTGAGGTAGTAGTCACTCTCCTTGAGCAATATGTGTACATCACAGAAGGATTTAACTACAACTCCAGTTGCCTGCTTAGTTCTGCATTTGAACCCAGTCTCTCTGAGAATATACAGACAGTGAGTGTAAGCTTGGAACTAACACACACCCCCTGGTGTTTGCATGCAGTCATTGCATTCAGCAGATCCTGGAGGCTGTGCTACACTGCCATCAGATGGGCGTAGTCCATCGGGACTTGAAGGTGAGTAATGCTGTTGAACAAGATTAAGCACCACAAAGTTCCTCACGACTGTTCAGCTGCAATTATGTCTGTAAAAGCAAAAGTACAAGCAACAAAGCCATGTGACCTTGCCCCAGAACATCACCCCGAACTTCCCCTCACTGCAGTTTTCATGTTTCTAATACACACTTGAGACACATAAATCCCTATTTATCCAAAGAGAAATAATTTCCTAACACTAACAATAAATAGGTTGCTGTATTTCCTTACTCCTGGGAATAGAGGTAGCATTGAATATGATGTTCTGCAGAACCGATGTTTTTCTCTCCACTCTAAACTTGTTCTGTAGACATTGATTAAGCATATTATTTTATATTTGTGCCACATACATGTAACATTTTGTAAACAATCGTTAAAATTATAAATTGAGTTATTAGATAGACTTTTAGTCCTGACATTGGGCACTATTTAGAATGCTGACATTTTAATTTACTTATTTATTTTTATGTATTTGGTACAGGGTCTCACTGTGCAGCTCGGATTCATAGTTTTCAGCCTTCCCAGCGCTAGAATTACAGACATGTACCACCATGCCCAGACTCTGTGCTAGCTTAGTTTGCCCCGGGGTGGGCCGGCATGATATGTGGTACCAGGAATCAAATCTGGGCCCTGTGCTTATATAAGCAGGTGCTTAGTCCATTGAGTTATCTCACTGGCCCTCTGACATTCTTTTTCCCTACCATTAATCCTGGAATTAAGAAGCCACATGGTTCTTCATTTATTTATATTCCTAGAGGCCTAAGTTTTAGTACCTTCTCAAAGTACAGAGGGAAAAAGGCATACACTATCAGATGGTGTGTATGTGGAACTTATTTATATTCTTAGATGCATGTATACTAATACAGATTTCATTCAGCTTTTGTTATCACTCTTGTTATCACAAGAAATTTTCAGGTGAAAAAAGAAATTTTTTCAGGATGAGAGAAATAGTAGATGTACTTCATAGTATTACATAGTTTTGATTCTATTAGTAACTTCTAGCAGAAGGACCTAGACTGTGATTTCTTTTGTGACGTCTCCTCCAGTTGCAATGAATTATAAACCTATAATTTCCATTCATTTCATTTGCTAGAAAAATAGATCATTAAATCTCACAAGTTAGTTACATGAAGCTGTGATCTGTAAGAAAAACTTTGATTTATTTTTCTGGAATATTCCTTTTCTCTCAGCAACTTTTGAGAATTGGAACTCTCTAAGGCAAAGGTATGGTTAAGAGCATTTCCTTCCAAAGTATCAAGATATGACTTCATATATGTGCTAGCAATTACGGAGTGTACCTTTGAAAATTCATATCATTGGTAATCACTTCACAAATTCATCATTGGGCGAGTTTAGCAGACAGATCCACATTTTGTCACCTCTCAGAACTCACATCACTATTTTCCTTTTCAGTGGGTACCTGTTTATGGGCCTGTATAATATTAGGGCTATTTCATCAGACACTATTTTAATAAATATATTATTTGAACATTAATTAACATTAACATCTATGTTAATTTGCTAAGTGGGTCCAATAAATGCCAAGCATAAAAAATGTGAATCCTGTGACTTTTTCGTTCTGTGGAAAATGATGTGGGATTTGTACATATACCTGGACTTTGCTGAGCCCTTCAAGAGCTGGAATGTTAATTAAAGATACCAGTGGCCTAGAACATAGTCTATGAAGAAAAATATATTTTCTAACATATGAACTAAAGTAGCTAATTAAAAACTCAGTCAAGTGATTTGCAGACAGGCTTATTATGGAAAGAAATAGTTTGGATATGTAACTCTTGAGTTTTTCTCAGTGGAGAAAAGAGTTTTTATCCTCAGTTCTCATTCTGCTTTTGGAAAAAGACAGAAGTAACTTGTGTAAGAACTTTGTATAATTTATTGTCTTAGTATCCAGCAAATTGATGGCTTGGAAAGACTTCATGCCATGGAGTCTAGTTTTCAGTGCTTGGTTCAGTGGACCATTTTATAAACACACTAAGAATATAGTACTTGTAAACTAAAAGTAATGGGTGCACACCTTAATGTGCTATATCCCTGCTTCTGTGCCTTTTTACCTATTATGCTTGTAATAGCATTTTTACCAGTAAAGTAAAACACAAGAAGAGATCAGATGCTAAAATGTATTTCTTGTCTTTAAGCCAAAAGAGATACCATTACTATTTCTATCCATAGATTTTTGTTTGCCTATCCCAATTCAGATGTTAATGTATGTACATTTCATATGTTCAATGCACAAAGCTTAACTATTCCATATAAATGAGAGAAAAACACTAGAAATGCCACATGCACTATCAGAATCAAAGGCTCCTATGAGTATATAGGTAATGTACAATTTGTAAACCCCTCCCAAAATAATAGCTCTTTAACAGTGTATTAACCCACAGTACCTAACATAGGGCTTTAACCTAGTGAATACTTTCAACATATTCCTTCAGTTTAGAATCACTGAAGTTCAAAATATATGTAAATTATTCATTCATAATATGAAAGGAACTCTTAATACACAACTATGTTAATTAGCATTTGGATAACATAAAGAAGATAAAAATATCTTCAGAATAAAGAATATTTTATTTAACTTCTCCCCTTGGGAATTTATCAGGGGGAAAATCTTCAGAATCTGTGACACAACAGGCAATTTGACGTGTCCCAGAAATAAGCAATAGAAGGTGCAAGGTGAAGAGAGATACCAGTATTAGCACCAGACTGTATCATTGACACATGGACAGTTTTGTCTTGGATACCTCTAATGTAAAAACCAGTCAGTTTATATCCAGGTACCACTGGAGAGATCTAGCAGTGATGGTAAAACTGTAAATAGAATTCAGGGATAGGATTGGTTTGAAGGATGATCTAGATCAAGGCAGGGCCTTAGTAACAAAAATGGCAATGGCTGTGATTCATATAGTACTTACCATATACCTAAGCCATGTTTTGTGAATCTTCACAACTTTGTGAAAAAGACATTGTGATTGTCCTTATATTACATAGGGAAAATTTTGGCAACAAGTGAAAGAATTTTTTCAAGATTACTCAGCTTAAAATATGATTTATGCCCCCCATTTAATTCCAAGTCTGCATGCTTAATCACTATCATTTCTCAACTCAGTTAATTGTATGAATTAAAAATCTTTACATAAAACAACATATCAAAAAAAATAAAAAGAGAAAAGCTGGGTGTGGTGACACACTCCTATAATCCCAGCACTCCAGAGGCAGAGGCAGGAAGATTGCAAATTCTAGCCCAGGCTGGGCAATTTAAAGACTTAGGAAGGTCTTGTCTCAAAAACTAAAGGAAGGAAAAGAACACAATCAGTTTGAGGAACATAAAACTAGGTTATTTATAAAGAACAAAGTAACCAAGGATTGAATGTTTGAACTATTGATTTCAAGTTCAGGGTATAAAGCAGAGAAACACACATTCCATTAGACATTTCACTAGCAGCAGCTAAGGTGCTTCTTAAGCATGGATACATGGAACTTCTCAGGTCATGGAATTAAAGTATGTTGAAAATACACTAGAAGGACCAGAGATATAACTCAGTGGCACAGCACCTACTTCACAAGTGGAAGGTTCTGAATCTGATTCTAAGTACCAAGAAAAAGAGAATGTACTGGTGGTGTTTGTTGCAGAGAAAAGGAAACATATCAGACAAGAGCTGCATCCAGAAAACTGTTAGGTCTGAGAAGCTGCAGTAATAAGTGGCAGTTCTGGGTGTCAGAAGAAACAGAGAACATCAAGTCAAATATGTACTCTCAATAATCTGGAGAAGCCGGGCATGGTGGCACATGCCTGTAATCCCAGCACTCGGGAGGCTGAGGCAGGAGGATTGTTGTGAGTTCGAGACCAGCCTGAGCTACAAAGTGAGCTTAAGGCCAGCCTGAACTGCATAGTGAGACCCTGTCTCAAAAAGACAAAAAACAAAAACAAACAAACAAAAAAAAATAATAATAATAATAATCTGGAGAATACAGTTTCTGTCAATCAGTTGACAGAAAGATAAAATTAGTTATATGGCTCTGCTTTTTCAAATAACTATACTTCACACAAAATAGGAAGGTGTTTTTAGTTCAAATGTAGCAGAAACAGTTACTAAGCCACATCATGAGCCACAATTTGGACAGAAGGCTTCATGCACACAACTGGATCCTTCAGCAACAAGTCACCCTATGAATTACCTGAGCAGAAAATGCTGCCTTCCTTAGCACCTCCTGAATAAGGGCATTATTTGATGGAAAAATCATTATATGGATGGATGGATGGATGGACATATATGAGAGTAAATAGGTGCATAGATGTTTTGATTAGGAGAATAACTGGAGATTTGAGAAGAGAATAGTTAACTTCCCATTGAAATACTGATGTTTTCCAGTAGTGGTGAAGACAACTTACATTCTTAGGAAAAATATCTAAGAGAATATGTGAATCAAATATGTAGTGTTTAAAGACTATGTCATAGGAGTAAATTATTGAGCAGACTAGAAATTGGTTGTCAGAAGGGCATTGAGGAAATCCATGGGTAGAAATAAATCAAATTGTGAATTCTACATTCTGAATAATTGCAATACCACAAATACTCTGCTTTCATCAAACCATATTTAGATAAAAGTTTAAAAGATATATCCTTTAGATAGTTTAGAAACTGTATATGAAAAATTGAGTAATTCAAGTAGTCTTTCTCCTGCTTATAGAGAGTGCCTTGTCTCTATCAAGAAGTGGAAGATTGGCACGTGGAAGTTATACTTAGGTATATCAACAGTATGTGCTGATAATATGAAGGTAAATCAAAAAACAGGAAAGGAATATAGAGTAAATCTCATGAACCTGTTCACGAGTGCATGACAACAGAAGTAGTACAACCTGATTGATACTTAAGCACATAGCAGCTAGAAATTCCTTGTGCCAGGATATGAACTTAGTCATTTGTTCCATATAAAAAACAGAAGCTATACCCATTTGTGCCATTTTCACAAGTGAAAAAGTGAGCATGACACTCAAGCTTTTCAAGGCCTGTGAAGCCTCATTTAGTATATTCAGGAAGCTTGTTCATCCCTTCTGTGGTGGGAAAAAGTAAATGAAAAAACACAAAAGTGGAACTTCCTATTGAAATATGGATATTTTCCAATAATGAAAAGAAATTTTAAATGACAGTTTGCATGCCTTAAAAATAACATCTAAGGGAATGTAAAAATCAAATAATATATAATAATAGAACAGCAAGTTATTCAAAAAGAAAAAAGCACTGAAATAACTAACAACTGGTGATTTTGCATATGTATTCCTAGTGATATCTTATTATCACAAATGTGCCCACAAAAATCCACTTGACTAATGCTAAAGATAATCATAGCCTTTGCCAAATCAGTTACTTAATAAAGATAATAATAGTGAACAAGATCAAAACTGTCTTTAATTTTTTTCTTATTGTGTTTGAATCTGGGTAGTAAATATTTTTGAATGCTTCCAATTGTTCCAAAATTATCAACCGAGTCTTGAAATGAGCTATTTTTGTGCCATCAGAAAGGCTTTCTGAGTGCCACATTTAAAAGGAAGGAACTGAGAAATCTAGCTCTAAGTCCTGGCTTCATCTTTTTCTTTCCCACCTCTCTACCTTTACAATCTGAGAGGGTCAAGTTATTTTATAGCCCAAGTCTCAGTTATGGAAGTGGTTCTGCAACATGCTTTAGGCACTTTGAGATATTTGAACAGTTTCAAAAAAACCTGAGGTACTATTGAAAGAAATTGCCATTGTATACACACAGAAAAACAGAACACAACTTGCAAACAGTTGCTGCTCATTGCAGCTGATAGCTATAAATGGTTGTTGGCACCAAGACCAGATGTCATGGAAAATTCTGCATCATTAGGAAGCAATGGGGTGGGAGAAACCCTGTGTATGAGAATGTCAGTAAAATCTATTTAAGAACCAACCTAAAGTGTTTGCATTTTAGGAATTTAAAGATAATCTCAACAAATTAAGACTAACAGAATACATGACATTGATGTTAGATTCATTAATAATGACACATCAGGTTTTGACCACTTGTTCCAAATTTTAAATGTTTTACACATTGCAATAGCCATGAATTCTTGACTTCCATAGGGAAGATGCCTTCTAAATTAATTTGAGAGGTAGAACTAATTAGTACTTGAAGGAGCTGTGCATTGCCCTGTCCAGTCGAGCTGCATTAGACGGCCCAAATTTTTAAAACAAGTGATGATCCTTCCTAAAAAGCCAGTTACTGACCAGGTGAAAATATCCACTCTTTCTCACTTTGGTAGAATATTACGACAATCTCCTTTTCTGTAGGCAATTAGAATCCAAACTCATCTACCTGGCAGTGAGCTTTTGTTGCACAACATATTTTCAAGATGGAGGCTACTTTGGAGGCTAACATTCCTCTCCTGGTTAACATGTTTCTTTAGAAATTCACAGTGATGAAGCCTCTTACCTCGCACAGGACACGAGGATAGGATTGTTCAAGCTGATATATCTCGAAGATTATATAGAAATTAAATTTGTATGATACTTTAATGTTTCATTAGCGCTTGTCACATAATCATCAGGGAAGCATTAAAAAGCAAATCCTTTAATAACTGTGAAGTTTTCCACTTGTATTCCCCTCATTCTGTATTGTTGTTTTGCCAAAAAGCAGTATGTGTGAAGCCATTGCAGTGCTATTTATTTTTAAATGTATACAATTCCCTTGCAAAACCCCAACATTTTCTTTCCATAACTGCAGCTGAACAGTCTTTATGAATCTAAGGTGAAACAGTGATCCATTTGGATTTATTATTTTCTTAGATGATTCATGAGGTCCTAAAGTAAGGTCTCCTAGAGTGTATCTAGTTCTTAATGTTTGCCCCAGGCATGTTGAGGTCAGGTGTGACAGAACTCCAGAGCTTTCCATTTCTTTTGAATTGGCAGACATGGTATCTATAGGCAGAATGCACAAAGCACTGCCCCAAAGCTTTTCCATTTAGTGATAAGAGTAAAAGCATATTGAATATTTTAAAAGTTTATTTTCTAATGTGAATGGCTTTTGCTCAGTACTATTTGACTTAAGAGCCCTAAAATAGCAATGATTTTTTTTTTAAGCAATTGGAACTGTTTTCTCGAATGATTCTGTGGTTGACAAATTAGGCCAGATGTGTATTTAGCAAACATCTCTGATATCTCATGCATTTAAACTGAAGGTCACCAACAAAAAGAATCAACTGTTGCTTACAGTTTGATGTGATTTGTCCAAGTTACATATTTCATAATTTAATAGCTGGAAATTATCATTACTAAATTAGAAAAGGCATGAGACTTTAAATTTTGGCTGTGAAAGTAAAATGCCAAATATGAATAATTTAATATGATTAGGTACTTCATCATACTGGCAAATAATCAGAATTCCAAATAATTTCAAGTGTTAGGCTTTTCTGAAAGTTATTTCAGCATGAAAATTTTTCATATACCTGAGACATCTTCATCCTCAAGTCCAAATTAAATCACATATTTTATGTGGATGCAGTTCAAAACACTGTTAGCTCTGAAAACTTTCAAAGATTGTCTCACGTCTACAGTTATTACAGTGGTGATGAATCTGATGGCAGTGGGCAGCAGTGGCCTGAAGAAGTCTGGGACTTGATTAAAACATTCTTGCCTACACTCTAATTTCTTGTTGATTTAACCTAATTTCTTCCCAAGTTATGGCTATTGAGTTTTTGCTATTTTGCATGGCTGGCTTAATTAATGAATTAAGTAATGAATTAGGCTGTGTCTACACAAGATCAAAACAACCAACAGAATTGATTGATTTGATTTAAGAAAGGAAATGAAAGTAGCCCATTGGATTAAAAAATGTAAAATTTCTTGTTTGACAATATATAAGCAAGATCAATATGACCGGCTGAATTTTTGGCATTTTGGATAATAGTTTTTGTTTAATCCATTGTTTCCCAACTTTTTTCAGGCTGAGACCTGGAGTCCAAATTCTCCAGTTCTTATCACAAAGTTGGAAGCCTTTGAGGCCCTCTCTCATGTGTAAACCAACCCAGCCACATGTTCATCCAGATAGCTGGGCTGTGTAAACATCACTGTATATCTAACCAGCCTCCTTTTCCTAATCATTTTATCTCATCATTTCTTGAAACACATAAAGAGCACTCCATGTAAGTGAAGAATTATTTGTGGTGCTTATTTTCACAGTACCACTACATCTCACTGAACTGGTTGGGAAACAATGGTGTAGACACAGCCTTATTCCAGATATGAGTTATCACTCCCTAAGTAATGATAAATACCCTAGAAAATATAATTTATTTTCCTCATAGTATTTTGAGATGGGAGAATAAATATATAAGTAATGTTTTGAGTAACACTTTGAAGAAATGTAAATTATGTTTTAAAAACTGGCTTACAAAGCAAAAAGCTAACTATAACATTTGGCAAATAGTAGTTACTCTTTCTGTCTTTAAGAATAACCATATTCTTAAGGAGAGCAATTTTAATACATAATTCAGAGGAAGTCTGCAAAATTGGTACAGAAATTGTTTGAAAACATTAAAGAATCCAAATCATTCCACTTGGGTCCAAACTCTTAAAGTCAACTAGGATTTAATTTGTGTAGTTCCATTTGCCAAATGTCTGCAGACTGGTCCAACTCTTGTTATCCTTTTGCCAAGCTGCCTTCTGCTGAAGATGTCTGTGTTCTGTTAGGCTTCTAAGTCAGTGTCTGCGGCCGTGCTGCTTCATGAGGTGTCCCTGGAAGCATGTGAGCTGCTCAGACAGGTGCTGTCCTCTCTTTGCTCTCTCCTTCCACCTACTGCCTCTCCCCACATTTACGCATCTGTCTGAAGCCTGCGCACATAAAATTTTATAAGCATTTCTAACTATATTTTCCCTGGGATTCAGGAATGGCAGGCTCCAGGAGAGACAACAGTGCATGACTTGGGTATTTTCCCCCTCCTAGATTTTGTAAAACTATGATTAGTGTTAAATAGTCACTTAAAATACGTTCTTACTTCAGTCTCTCATTTCTTTCTCAATAAAGCCTGAGAATTTGCTTTTAGCTAGCAAATCCAAGGGAGCAGCTGTGAAACTGGCCGACTTTGGCTTAGCCATAGAAGTTCAAGGTGACCAGCAGGCGTGGTTTGGTAAGTAGTGTGTCTCTCCTTCATGTTTCCTGGTCTTGTGGCTTCTAAGTTGTGCTTATAATCCCACTTGCTAGCCCAAATCAAGTAGAAGTGTTTATCCAAGAAACATCTTTGTAAGGGGGTTAGGGAGGGTGGTATTGGGGATTGAAGCCAAGGCCTCATGTGTGCCAAGCAAGTGCTGTACTCTGAGCTAGACCCCAACTATGGCCCAGCACCATCTAGACTTAACTTTAAAATATTGGACTTTCACTATATTGTTTGTACCTTGCATTCAGTTGCTAGGTAGTATAGAAATAATTTAAGAGAAAACATTAATGGGACAACATTAATAGTTTTTCCATAGAAGATGGATGAGGAAATCAATCCTGTACTAAGAACTAATAGGATTACAATCCAAAGTACTTTTTTATTTGAAAGGAAATTATTCACATACAACTTCACTTGATGCTTAGGACTACTTTGTAAATAATAGGTACTCAGAAATATAAAATATTTCACATATTTTGTTATTAGAGTGTTCATCTTAATTATCTTTTACTTGTCCATGTGTGACAGTTTTCTCACTAAAATTGTAACTATGATGAATTTTATTTTATACCTTTCCTCCTTATAAAAATTATTGCCCAAATTCCTCTACCAAAAGACAGGATAATGAAAGAAAAGCTTAACAGATTTATTTTATCAAAAGTTTTACATTGTATTATTTGAAGAAACAGAGAGACCCAGAGAAAACTTACTATATGTTCCATTCAGTGAAGAATATAAGCTGTGTAGAAAAGTGAGGGACAGAAGGTATAGCCCAGTGGAAACAGAAGGAGGGAAGAACCCAGCAGGATCTATCCTTTCACATGCTTCCTATCCTTGCTGGCAGCATCCAACTCTCTCCCAGGTATGGGTCAGGACTCCATCTGGTACATGGGCCTCATGATCTACTGTCAGTCAAAGTAGACCAAAGGATTCCTTTACACCAGATCTTAGAAAGAGAGAAGGTTGAAGTAATATTTCTAAGTCATATGCCTGGCTTTGGAGGAAAGGGTTTCTAATTTCTGTGACTAACCTTTCCGAGAAGAATTTACTTTCTATAGCCATCCATGAGTGGGAAAGCACAGCATAAGAAAGAAGTACAGGAGCTCTGTGTGTGTAGCAGTCAAAGGCACCTTCCTTGTGGGTGTTGTGTTCTCAGTGTTTATATTAAGAAAAAAAAATGTTTATATTAAGAAAAAAAATCAACTCTAAATATATTTGAATTCTGCCCAGGCATATGGATTATTCCAAACCAGCCTGATTAAATTATTTTACCCATTAATTTTTTTTGTGCTTCCTTCTCTGTCATTCCTTAGTATTAATCTTTTTTTCATGTAGAATTCTAAATTATAATCTTTTACTATGCCTTCTTCTTTAGTGTTCATGATTTACTACAAGCTAAGGGTTAGACAATTTTTAAAAGTATCTTTCTAGTTTATTTTCCTCCAAACAACAACAAAAATAAAGAGGTCTCAAAAGGACCTACTGCTTTTGTTTTCTGTGCAAATGTTTTTCTATATCCCTACTATATGTATCCCAGGAACTGCCATATCTTCCTACGCTGCCCAGCTAGTTAATGGGAGCAGGTGGCCTGGCAGCTTCCCACACTCCTTTGCCAGCAAGCCTAAATCATGACCTGTTTTTTTGCTACTTGTCCTTTGTTAGTAGTCCTGACAGTTAACAGTGTTGGCAATCTCTCCCAAGTTTAATGCCACCTTTTAATTAAGTATCTCCTTACCACAGTTCCCTCACTGATGAATTTACTACTTCCAGAATTGTCATTTGTTACATTTTCACATTGGGTAAAGCTTATTCTATATAAGTGCAAACTCTAGATTTAGTTCTATAAATTGGGAGATTCACACATAGCTTTTTATCCTGCAAGAGAGTATGATTGAAATATATATATATATATATAGGAACAAGAGTTAGGGTTTCAACCAGAGGTTATAAGGCTATCAAGAGATAGGACAGCAAGGTACTGCATTAGATGGAAGGCCCTAACTCTCAAAAGTGGTGGGTCATTGTGAAATACAAATAAATATGCAAGAGGTGCTTTAGAACACAAAGGAAATATGAAATTCTGCCTTCATAGAAGTGGAAATTACAGTTGCCTAAGAGATGAATGGAAGTTTGTTCATTTGTGTATAAGGAAAGACAGGCATTCTAGGCAAAAGGATCAGCTTATCAAAAGGCTCAGAAGATTCTAATCCTGTCTAGAGCAAAGTAGGACCCAACTTCATGGAACACTTGTGGTATGAGACAAGATGCTGAAATAAGGAGTTAGGCCTAGGGATAGAATTTCTAGAACTCAATACAAAGTGATGAAGATTGAAGAGGAAATAACACAGAAACCTTTACCATCAGAGCTGCACTCAGATTAACTTCAGTAATAGCACATTGAAACTGTACTCCCTTAAATCACATGTATTTTTGAGTTCTGCATTTCTCTGCTAGCTTACATGCCATTTGATACAACTGCATACAGTTGAATAACTCATCCTTTTTGAATCAGAAATACCTGAACTTATGTCCTGGCTCTGATTCTTAATAACTGAATGATATGGCACAGTCATTTAACTCTGAAACCTCCATCGTTTTTCTAAATGACAATCATAAATAGTCTTTCACATCACCATTATGTGCTCAGATGGTCGTAACTACACTATAAATGATGCTCTAAAAGTTTTCAAGACCACCTTGGTATGAAACCCAGTGTCACTGTTGCTTGCCTGTTCAGTAGAAGTTCTTTGTATGGAATGGATGCATGGCAAACTGAGTATTAGGCTTCCCAAAGGAGTACAGAGAGTTTCAGACTGTAATAATTCGTTTCTCCCAGAGAAACATCAGTGGATCAATAGATCAACAGTAACAGCCCTATATCTATCCAGATGGTGTGACCCACAGGTAAGCTCTTGGTGAGGCAACCACAGAGGTGTGACTTTTAAAAAATGCATCTTACGCTCTTATACAGCTTAGCATTTCAAAAGTATAAAAATACAGTTTCTGAATTTAAGGAAGCATACCTTTTCTTGCTCTGTCTTTCTGTCCTCTACTTCAAGTAACCAAAGAAGTGCATGGGGTACTGAGTTTCTTCAGGATATATTTACAGATATTTTGTAGGGATTAAAAGTAAATAAATATTTTAATATGAATGACTTGTTTTAATTTCTATTCATTGTTTGTCATCAGAATCTCATTTATATGACTGATTAGTTTGACTTTTAAGTTATATGTCAATTGAAGAGAAAAAGTGTTATTGTTTTAAGATAAGACCAGGACTCTGCATGATATGTAATTCTGGAGCTTTAAGCTTTTGATAATTTTATTTTTTTTAAATATAAGGTATATTACAAATAAAAGTATATATGATACATGTAAAGAAATATATAGTATAAAACAAAGATTCTGACTACTGTATTTTCTTTTAACTTTAATTTCCAGGCTCAGATATGATTGTATTTTCCCTTACTCATTTCTCCTTTCCTAGCTCTGATCTATTTGAATACTTATCGAAAAGGCTAGAAATGACACCTTCATATTTGTAAGAATGGTTAAAAAATAATCAAGGAGAAATACCCAAATATTACCTGCTATCCTATGGAGCTGGACATATTTTCAGGATTGTTCTATGTTTCTAACATGTTATTGCTATTAGAAAGATTTGGAGCAGGCAAGGGAGGAAGGAAGAGAGGGAGAGTGGGCAAGCAGAAGGAAAAATGGCAGTGTTGCTTCACAATCTTGCTTGTTTTGATAGCTATTATAACTCCTACTTTAAATATCAAGGCTGTTTTTTAAAAGTAACATCAGCCTAGTCATATAGCTAGAACTCATTGAAAGGATACTTGCCCAGCACATGTGGGGTCCTGAGTTCAAACCACACAGCATGGCAGAAAATGAATAATAAGTATAAATAATCCTGTTTTCTCTTCATTTTATTTTGATATTCATGCTTGCTTTTCAGAATATAAATATAATATGTGCTCTCTCTAATGAAGGCAAGCTCTTATTAATTTCCCTGTTGGGACTGGGGAGATGGCTTAGTGGAATAAGTGCTTCCCTAGCAAGAGCAAGAGCCTGAGTTCAATCCCCAGTTCCACAAAAAAAAATAAAATAAAATAAAATAAAATAATAATAATAATAATAATAATAAAATAAAATCACACAAAATCAAGTGGTGCTATGATTATTAAAAACAAAAAAAAGGGAGGAGGGCCAGGGAGATAGCTCAGTGGAATAAGCACTTCCCTGGCAAGTGCAAGGGCCTGAATTTAATCCCTGGTTCTGCCAAAAAAAAAAAAGAACAATTAATTTCCCTGTTGATAACACAGGTTATAATTCTTGGAAGTTTATGCGCCCACTAAAGAGGGCCTTGCCAGTTGTTCAGAGCATTGTTCATGCGGTCATAGAACAATGGCTTGCTTCCCAGTACCCAGGAAACAATGGGTGCTTCATTACTCTCAGGGGCAGGACCCGCCTGTGCACATAAGATGGTCATTGCAAGTAAGAATGAGTGCAGTGGTATACTTTTAGCACTGTAGATTTACAAGGCTATTTCTAATCATTTCTATTTTAAATTATTATTTTGTTTCTTACATGTAGTGACTCAGTTTCCCTCTCTTCTCTAGGGAGACTCATTAGCATTTTCTAGTGTTGGCTGAGAGGGAGACTCATTAACATTTTCTAGTGTTGGCTAATATTTTAAGTTAGTTAGATGTAAAATTTGGGCTGAGGATATAGCTCAACAGCATAAGCACCTGCCTGGCAACCACAAGATCCTGAATTTGATCCTTGGTACTGCACAACTAAATTAATTAATTAACTAAATCATTTATTTATTTATTTTAGGTAGAAAAATGTAGGCTAATAGAAAAGACTATTTGAATTCAGAATGAGAATAGATCACTGAGAATTGTTGGCATCTAGGCAAAGTTTTAGGGTGAACCCAATTTAGAACCAACCTCTGTTGGAGAAAAAATGGGAACTCCAGTAATAGAAAATGTAGTGTCAAGAGGAAGATTGAAAAGGTTAATTTCATGAGAGCACAGAGAGACCAGTTAGGCAGGAGCTCAGAGGAAGAACCATGACTTATAGATAAGAAGGAACCAACTGGTAAAGGACTGAAAGCTATCCTCTGGACATTGGATTTAGCTTCACTTTTGGCATCAGTTTTTCACTGGGCTCTTCTAGTGTCTCATCTCACAGGAATTGAAGGTGTGGGAGGTGTGGTAGGGCAGAGGTGACATACCAGAAGAGCTGGAACTCCATACCATACCTGCAAGTAGTCTGCAAACCCCAGACATAGAACCTCCAGTGCATTTGCAGTTAATACATGTAAAGCTTGAACTGTAATATACAGGTCTTATCTTGAAGTCCCTTCTCATTTTACCCATGTTTCACAAACTAAAGGGAAAAAAATTAATGAAAATGAAAAAAATAAAACCTCCAGCCAGGCTTGATGTATATGTCTGTAATCTCAGTACTCAGAAGGCTGAGGCAGGATGATAAGTATGGGTTTGATCCAGAAGATTTTTACTCTGGAATCAAGCAATAAATTGATCTTTAAGTGTAATTTTTGGGGGCCTGCCCATTAGCTTAGTTGTTTAAGTGACTAATTAAACAAAGCAATCAAGATGCTGTGGTTTGATCCCCAGATCCTCAAGCCTTACCAGACCTGCCCTGAAGACAACCTGAGCCAGACAAAACAAAACAAAACAAAACAAAAAACCATTTCTTAAGTGCTTAAGTGTATTGTTTTACATTTTATACTGGTTATGGAAATGTGAGGCTTTCTTCAGCCATGTAGTTTCTCTTACTAAAATCTCTTAGGTTGAAAGTTAGTGCAAGTTCAGTAATGATTCATCTGGATGTTCCTGAATCTTCACTTTTATTGCCAGTTATGGGTACACCCTGATTATTTATTGGTACACATGGAACTCCTTGAGTTTTGTTTCTTTTTTTTTCTTTCTGTTTTATTTATTTATTATTTTTGTGTGTGTGGAACCAGGGATTGAACTCAGGCCCTGCGTTTCCCAACCAAGTGCTTATTCCACTCAGCCATCTCCCCAGCCCAAGTCTTGTTTCTTGTCCTGAGATCTTCGGTTACTTTTTGTTCTGCCTCACTCTCGTGGCCCTGCACCCAAGACACTTTCATAAGTGCTCACTGAAGATTTGCTTCAGATTTGTCCTTAGTATCTGTTTTTGTAGTCCTGTGTATAGGTACCTAGTTACAGTAGTTATTTATGTATCATGATAACTATCACCTTAAGAGTCTAATCTTTTCCTTGTTTTTTTTCAGATTTAGTTTTACTTCCCATGCAAGTGACATTAAAAACTGCTAGTCCAAAGTAGCCTTAAGTCTACATAGTGATGCGCTTCTGTATCTGGAGAAGAGTTCAGTTCAGTTCAATTTTTTGTTGTGTTTTTGTTTTTCCAAATAAGCTGGAGGGTAGGACAGACTAATGTTAATATTGCTACAAAGAGAAACTAGCTTACATTAATTTAGCACTTAGCCTTGCATTATTTTGAAAAAAAATGAAAGAACATATCAGATAAAGAAGCCCCTGAAAAGTTTTTTGTCTTAGTTTCCTACTCCAGTTGATTTGTCATTGGCTCTGATTCCTTAATGTCTACTTTTCCTAGGTTTTGCTGGCACCCCTGGATATCTGTCTCCAGAAGTTTTACGTAAAGATCCCTATGGAAAACCTGTGGACATGTGGGCATGTGGTGAGGAATCATATTTTCAAGCAAATTTTGTAATACCCAGTGTCCTTGTCTGTTTGAACTGTTGCAGCACCTGTCATGAGACAGTATGGTTTCTTACATAGGGGCTGTGGAGGCCACAGGTTTCAGAGTCTCCAGAGGACCTGCTTCCTGGTTACTCAAGGATACCTCTTTGTGTCCTCACATGTTGGGGGTGGGACAAAAGAGTCCCATGATCTCATAAGGGCACTAATCCCATTCCTCCAGCCTTTACCCTACCAAAGACCCCACCTCCTCGTGCCATCATCCTAAGGGTTAGGATTCAGCATGAATTTAAAGGGGTATTCATTCATTCATTTTATAGCAGCCAATAGTACCATTACATTTGAAAACAACATCACCTACATGAAATTGTGCTCTCTCATCATCAACTTGGAATTCTTTAGAACTCAAATCAGCCTACAGTAAGATCACATGGAGACCCAAATAGATCAGATCTGTGATTCTGATTTAGTTGGTCTAGGGTGGAAACATTTATGTGATTAACAAGCTCCCGGGTAATACTGTTGTGTTGATCTGAGGCATACTTTTTTATCAGGATATGAAGGGAGCAGCCCAGGATAGTTAGACATTCATACTGTAATCCTCTCCACTGAACCCAGCCTGTGCTTCTAACAAAAACAGTGTCTGCCTGAATGCTTGGCAACAAGCATTCAGGAGTGAACAGGTAGATTGTAGAAAATAATGAATCTCCTTCTGAGCTCTGTTTTAGGCCTTACTGGCCTAAAACATCTTGTGCAAACCCAGAGATATAATGAGGAGAATTCCTAATTTCATTTTTGTAATGGAATTCCTATATTTCAAATTTACTGCAAATGAATGGAAGACTGAAATAAAGGGATACCACAGGATGTCCTAAAATTTTTTTGCTATTATCAAAATGTATTAGTCTTGTTAAGTTCTTGAGAATGTCATTATTGCTATAAATAGAAATTTAACTCTTCCTAGTTTGGCTTAGGTGTGTTGCCTTCAGTGTGCTATAGACAGATTTCACTGCCTTTGGTTTTTGTCAGCTAGGTTAGAAAAAGTTGATAAAGGACTTGATTTACAAGTTCTAAAAATACCATTTTAGATTTGTTAGTTTTGTTTTTTTTTTTAATTTAAGATGAGTAAATTTTTCACCACCACTCCACAGTATGGATATTTCTACACTATATTTCTTGTCAATTTTATGTCTGTAGCTGCAAAAGTCTGAATTTAATCTTAAAATTATTAGCATGGTGTCTGAATTCAAGTCTTGCTTTACACTTATGGATCCCAGTCTTTTAATATCTGAGCTGCTCAGGTTTTTTTTATTTTTGTTTTTGTTTTTGTTATTGTTTTGCTTTGCTTTTTGAGCTGCTTTCTCTACCTGTAAAATAACATTACTCTCAAGGAAACTTAGGCAAGGCAAACAGTACACTAAAGGATGAACATTTCTGTAGGAATTTGAAGTGCAACTAGCTATTTTTATTCTTAAAGACTGGAAATAATACTTAAAGGGAAAATTCTTAGGTGTGCTCTGAACTCTCTCTTTGACTAAGAGCATTGTTGCAAAATACTCCTGCTCCAGTCTAAGTGCTCATGATTTACACAGTTCCCTTGCAATAAATTAGCTCCCAGTATGAATCTCTTTTTGCTCCTTAGCAGCAGAGTGGCCTAAGAGACTGATTCTGATTGCTTTGTAGATCAAATCACATTCTTAATTTTTTTTTTTTTCAGTATGAGGCACTCACATATCTCAGTGACTTGTCAGGGGCATAGGTCAAACTGCATTTGGCACTTGAATCCTGGACAGTGATGCAGTAGACACTGGTCAAGAATGGGATAGAGGACTCCCTGGGCCTAGCAAGTGTTTCCTCCTTGCACTGCCAGGCCTCACTGGCCTCCCCTGTTCTTTGTCTCAATCCCTCCTTTCCTATTTTTTCTCTTATTTCCTTCTTCTGTCCTGTCCACTGCAGGGGTAGGAAGTGGTGTGTACCTAATACATTCTACTCCTTGCTTGGTTGACCAATTGTGAGATAGCACAAATCAGTCCTGGATCTCAGTATCCTCTTATAAATGAAGATAGTAATAGCATTTATCTATATGATGATTAAATTTTTTTAAATGAAATAAATTTTAGCTTTTACTGCTGTTACTTTTGGAAAGTGTTTTCTTTATTATTATTTTTTTTTTTTTTTTTTTTTTTTTTTTTTTTTTTTTTTTTTTTTTTGAGACAGGGTCTCACTGTGCAGTTCAGGCTGGCCTTAAGCTCACTTTGTAGCTCAGGCTGGTCTCGAACTCACAACAATCCTCCTGCCTCAGCCTCCCTAGTGCTGGGATTACAGGCATGCGCCACCACGCCCGGCCGGAAAGTGTTTTCTTTAAAACTAAACTTTCTAGATAGCTCCTAGTAGCCTTCTT
>PVKA01020171.1:0-40830 GCA_004027165.1 Ctenomys sociabilis | reverse complement strand
TCTCTCTCTCTCTCTGTCTCTCTCTCTCTCTCTCTCTCTCTCTCTCTCTCTCTCTCTCTCTCTCTCTCTCTCTCTCTCTCTCTCTCTCTCTCTCTCTCTCTCTCTCTCTCTCTCTCTCTCTCTCTCTCTCTCTCTCTCTCTCTCTCTCTCTCTCTCTCTCTCTCTCTCTCTCTCTCTCTCTCTCTCTCTCTCTCTCTCTGTCTCTCCCTCCATCCCTCCATAAGGTTAGAATCTCATGTCCTGGACTGAACTACATTCACCACTATTAGCAATATATTTATTCATGTGAATATAAGAGTTCATTTGAAATCTGTAGTGCGGAAGGACACATTTCCTAAGGGCGTAACTAGAAGGTGGGCCATAAATTTATCACCAGTCTCTGTACTGAACCCATAAGCGTGAAAACATGGGAAGCAGGAGTAGATGCAGGCCTAAAGTTTGAACTTTGCAAGGTTTTTAACATATCCTGAAGAGGTTGCCTTTAATTAATTTTTTCATTTCTGAGACAAAAATACCCAACTGCAAAGGTAAAAAAGAAAAGCTGACTGTAGCTCACAGCTTGTAGAAGTTCATTTCATAGCTGGCTGGCTTCAAAGCACAGTGGCATGGCAGAGGCACATCACACAGAAGAGAAACAGCTCATGGTAGGCAGAATACAGCAAAGCAGCAAAGTAGCAGCAAGCAGCAAATGACAAACTATAAGCAATAAGCAGGGACCTTCTTTCTGTCCTTTATATCTTATCTGGGGTGCCCAGGTGGTAGCACTCACATCCCAGGAGGTGCATCCTTGATCCTAGCCTAACACTATGAATCAGTTCCAACATCACATCCTTGTTCCCAACATCACACACTCTAGATCCACCCACCTCTGAAAAGTCTCACCTGTGGCCGCAGGAAGCTTGGGGGGAAATCTAGATACAGGCCAAAGCAGACATGCTTTTGTAAAACAATTCCAACTCAAAAGCACATATGCCCAAATAAAACAATTTTATAAAAAATGGTGCTATAGGTGCAGGGACCAGGGTTTGATCCCTGGTTCCGCCTGCTGTGCCGGCCCCACCCTCAGGTTCACTGAGCTGGCAATGGAGTCCAGGCATGGTGGTGCACACCTGTAATTCCAGCCCTAGGGAGGCAGAAAGTGGGAGGATCACTATGAATATGGGCTGCATAGTGAGACCCTGTACCAAAAAAATAAAGAAATAGTGCTAAAGAATGAAGGTGGGGAAATTCAACCATTACCACATATAAAGGACTATAATTATTTGTCCTTAAAGTATAATTGGAAGCATACTTGATTTGTTAGTAGTGTTAACAAAAAAAAAGAGAAATCATTGTTGCTGAATTTAATGGAGACTATAACTCAAAAGCAAAGGAAATTTGTCTTCATAGAATTATCCTCTTAGAAACAGGACTTTCACCTCCCTTGTTATCATCAGAAAGTGGCAATTCTAAAATTCCCCTTAGGATTTTTTCTGAGTTTAGAGTATCTTCACTATCAGATGTTTATAATATAGTCCTGTTAGAACATGTATTACACTTGAATTTCAAACAAATTCTAGTACCACAGGCTAGGATCAAATGTGAGTTATAGACAAACAAAAACATAAAAGACAATGAGCACCTGGAGGCTGGAAAATAAAATCTGATGAGTGCCAAGCAAGTACCTTATGTGGGAATGGTGCTGACTCCTCTTAGAGTGGTCCATGAGACTGATGAAGTCTATGGACCATACACATTAATAAATCACCTTAAACATCTCATCTGTGTCATCTAAGATGTCTAAGTCCACATGTCTTCCAGAAATACATAGAGTATATTCCCTCCAAGGTCCAATCCAGGCCATCATACCTCCACACTTACCATTTTGTTCTTGAGAGACAGAGACAGTACACAGAAGGGGACAAACCAGAGAGCAAATAGAAATCACTCTCCCTGCACCTGAAGCAAGAATGGAAGTGGTGTATTCACTGGTCTCTGCAGTCCTACCAACCAAAGTTCCCTGGCTTTGATCAATTAAAATGATCAAGGAGGATCTGAAAATTACATATCCTGAAGACCAAGGGATTCTCAAGACCCAGAATTATGTCCTTTGAATGTTTAAGTTACACAGTATAAAATATTCACATCATTTGAATCTTCCACTGTGGGCTACTTCAGCTAGATCATGGGTAGGCTCATCCTGCACAATTTATCAGTCTCACAGTAACAGAACTTTGTCTTCCTGGTGGAAAAACTTTTAACATTTTGTACTAGCCTAAGACAAGTATTCATTGTATGTCTTTTGCTTGGCTTATTTTACGTTAGGATATTTACTAAAAACTTGGCCATAGAAGTTGATGAAGTTAACTAAACATCAGTGAATCCTCACCATGGGAAATTGGGAAAACGGTATTGAGAATGTATCAGGACAATGCATTATGCTAAAGATTATTTTTACGTAGTTTCCCAGGATATATTAAGGGATTCAGTACTAGTCAGAACACTTTCATTTTTCACAATAGTCCTTTTTATGTTTCTTCTACATCTCCATTTAAGGGTCTATGTAGATGAGTAAAAGCAAAATCAAGGTTTCACTTCTCAGTATATTTGGAGTTCTATCTGATACATTAGATATCTTTCAGTTTAGACTTTTATTTATCAAGTAGATGAAAATTCTTATATTGGGATAAATCATATATATCATTTTTATACTGCACACCAAATATATTTTCTAATGACTAGTGTTTTATCTATGAACTAATATGTACTAAAAATTTTAATTGATCATATTTTAGTTAACTAGATATCTATTCATACAAGAGAGAGGATAATGCAAAGAAGTGTAACACATAGATATATCTTCAGTTCTCTTACTTTTAGTGAAATAAATTCTCTCTTCTAAGGATGATTCACATACTTATTATCTCTGCCTTTAGAATTATTTATCCTCTTTTTTGATATTTCATGTTATGTTTTAAATCTGTAATATTTCTCAAAAGCTCACGTGTTGGAGGATTTTCCCCAAAGCAATGCTTAGATGTGAAGCTTTTGGAAGATGTTTAGATAATAAGGTTTGTAACCTTATCAGTTAATTGTTATCCATGCTCTCCAAGGAGATAGATGATGGATAGATGATAGATAGATAGATAGATACATAGATACATAGATACATAGATACATAGATACATAGATAATAGATAGACATAGATACAGATATAGATAGGTAGGTATGTAGATATATAAATATGTAAACCTATAGATATATGGATATATAGATACATAGATACATGGATATAGATATACATATAGCCATTGATATATGGTAAAAATCTTAGGAGGTAGGGTCTAGATGGAGAGAATAAATCCTTGGGTCTGTATATTTGAGGACTCTTTCTTTCTCTGTCTGTCTGTCTGTCTGTCTGTGTTTGCCTCTCTCTCTCTCTCTCTCTCTCTCTCTCTCTCTGTCCCTCTGTCTCTCTCTGTCTCTGACTCTCTCTCTCTCTCTCTCTCTCTCTCTCTTTCTCTCTGTCTCTCTCTCTCATTTCTGGCCACTATAAGGCGAGCAAATCTGCTCCATTATGTGCCCTCAATCATGATGGTCTGCTTCTCCATGGTCCAAAAATGAAAGGACCATGGGCTGAAGCCTCTGAAAGCACTAGTCAAATGTATTTTCCTCTTTGAGTTAATTTTCTCAGATATTTTGTCACAGCAATGGAAACTAACAAATGGGGGACAGAGAGGGGACAGAGAAAGAGAAAGAGATTAAAATTTTCTAAATGAGGAAACAACTGGACTACTAGACCAACGAACATAAAACATGCAAGATATTGTACTATATCAAAGTTTTCTATCTGTGTATGTGATAATTAACTTTATAAGGACTTATAAATAAATGAATCTGGTGCTGGAAAAATAAAAGGGGATTAAGATAGGAGGAAAATGATTTTAAGTGTGTTCTCTACAGTGAATATAATCATTATGTAAAACAAACAAGTACTAATAACAGTCTAAAAATAAACACAAGACACTCTACCTTTATCACATGATTTGTCCATTCCCTCCAGGTATATTCAAGGGCCTCTAAAGCTTTATCCATAGGGATTTTACTTTCCTTGGACTGGTTCTTATTGCTTACATATACTTAATAACTAATCATGGAACTCATTTAATGTTAATTATTAAGAAAGTTAAAAATAATGACTACTAACTCTTCCAGTTTTCAGTTTCATATGTAAGAAACTTGGAAGTCATCACTCTATCCCAACAAATAAAAAGCTGAACAGACTGAAAAATTAAGTTTTTCTTAGATCCATAAATTAGGTGTGGGTACAGTGAAAAGGCTCTTCCTAAGACTGGAGAGACACACAGGGAGGCAATTACCAGTAAAGAAACTTCTATTCCATGTGACTCTCCTTAGGCACACTCTACATCATCAATCACTTTCCTCTGTGGAATTGGTCAAGCAATGGCCATGACTTATCCACATGACAAAAGATCTACAAACTGTGGTACAGGATTTCAGGATAAATCCTGAAGGGATTTGACTGACCTTATCAGGTACAAAAGTTACATTTCTTGTTATATAGGTCTTGCTTTATATACATGTCTTAACCATCCAGCAGAAAAGTATAAAAATGAAGTATAAAAAGTAAAACCATATTAAGATACTGAGCTGTAAAATGTTCAAGTCAACAACTTCTGACATTGCAATACTACGGGTAACCCACTGGACTATATTGGAATATTTTGCTGAATTGACACACCTACAATAGTTAAATGAGAATGGAATATCTTTCTCTGACAAAGCTAAACAAAACAACGGGATACAAATCAATGATCATTTTGTATCTGTATATTCAAAATAGGATAGATATACAACTACATTATCTTAATTCAATGAATAGAAAGATTTGTTCTAATAGTGTTTATGGACAGAATATCATGTCTGCATCTTTTACAATGCATAACCACTAAGACAACAATATGAAATGTTTTATTTATTGAAACTGTCCAACTAATTGGTTTTTTAAACTGTCTCATTGCTATTTGTTTCTCAATAAAATTATTTTAATTTTTTTTAAATTTAAAAAAAGAAAAAGAAACTTCCAAGTGAAAACCACTGCAGAAAAAGATTCCTAGCTGGGAAAATCTAGATTGTAATTGTCAAATTATCAGAGAGTTTGCATATCACATCAGAGAGTTAAAATTCTAAGAGGACCCAGTCCTTAGGAAGCACCTACATTTTTAATGTTTTTCTTCTAGCAGGTTGACTGGATTCTCAGTAAATAATGGAAATAATATCCTTAATCTAACAGTAGGAGAAAAAATCCATTCTGAAACCATCTGAACTCTTCTCTGCTATTTCCTAGGTCTTCCCTCAGGAGAAGCTAGTTCTCCACATTCTAATGTGATGAATATGATGGGCTGAAGCAGCCTGTCATCAGAGCCTATGTGACCTCAGGAAAATGAAACTGCCCAACTCTATCCAATTCTATAATTCTTCTTCTAGTTAAAGGAAGAAGGAAGAACACACTTAAAACTCACAGAGGTGTGGGATCAGTAAAAGACTGAGGGTTAATAACAGAGTTGTAGAACATTTCCTAGTCCTCTACACTTTATGATCACAGCATTAGACCTGTTTATAGCAGTGTCATTTACTTGGGACATTATATCTACCTATTAAGAAAAAACATCACGAAGTATATGAAAAGCCAAATACACACACACACACACACACACACATACACACACATATTGAAAAGACGAGGAAAACACTAGAAATAAGCATGGAAAAGGTAGAATTATCAGACTAGGTATTTAAGACAACTATGTCTAATAGATATAAGAGCCTAAGTACACCATTAAGTTAATAATGTCCTTTAGTTATTGAATACTGATCAGGTCCACAGCCTACCAAGTGAGTAGGTGGTGAAGGCTAAATAAAAAGAGGAAAATGGAATACAGGAGGATCAAAACCCTGTCACAGAATTAGAGATCCTCTCAAGGCTAAGACCAAGACCTTCTCTGAGTGGCCTGTGTTTATCTAGCTATCAGAAGGGAGGAGACTACTGAAGAAAAGCAGAACCAGTCAAGGACTTATCCAACCAAGTAAGGTATTAAGTAAATCCACCCAGGAGTGGGATACCTGAGAGTAAAGTCCTTATCTAGTTGAGGTTGGGTTTAGGCGTTCTTATCTGAGATCTTTTCTTATCCTCTGAGGCTTTACAGCTTTACGCTCCATTACAGGACTCAGGAGGGATCAGAATTCACAGAGGTCCACTTACTAGGAGTCCACTGCCCACCTCCAGACAAAGAGCCAAATGGTTAATTTAAGTCCTTCTCCGAGCTGTTTCATAGTGGTCTCCATCAGTATACAACCCGCAAAAATAGATAAGCAGTGTCATCAATAGAAATCAAAAATGTTGCAGGCAGCCAAGTTAGATAGAAATATTATAGGCAGTTAGACAGGGTCAGGCCCTCAAGGAAACTAGATGGAAGACAAAGTGACTTTGCAAATTGGAAGAGACAGACACTCCTTTATGGGCCATACCTCATGATTAAGATAAAAGAGGAAACACAGTTACATATTTCCCTAGGGAAGGGCATCAGGGATTGATATTCTAAATAGGTATCAATCATCTTGAAGGAGCCCATGAGTCACTAGCCCAACCCCCAACAGGAAGAGATCCTGTCCCATATTCATGCCTGATTGCTACATGACTCACTTACTAACTTACTAATTTAATCAACTTTACCTGAGCAATGGTCCTTGTAATCTCATTGATTGACCATAGCTTTGTCCCACCTCATGCCCACCTAAGTGAGTTCCCATGTCTTCACTGCCTTACATTCACCTCACCACATGGTTTTCCTTTATAAAAGTCCCTGAAAGAGAAAGCTTCCTGAGGGCCACCCCTAGGGATCCCCCTCCTGTCCTCTCTCAGACAGAAGCTTTCTTTCCGTCAATAACTATATTCTGCTTATAACCTCCATGGGTTCTCAAAATTCATTCTTCGGCTTTAGAGAACACTAACTCATTCCAGGTACCTTTTAGGTAGGGAGATCAGTTTTTTTCCTCTGTGTCATTTGGAGGTTTCCTTGTATCAAAAGAGCAAATTAACATGCACAGATTAAAAAAATACTATAATAGAAATAAAGAATTGGTTTATTAGTACACTGAACATACATGAGAAATGAATCTCTGGGCTTCAAAATATATCAATAAAAACCAACAAAAGTGAAAAGCAATGAGAAGAGGTAAAAATGGTGCTACATTATACAAAGACTGTGGAACAGCTACAAAAATATATACAATGTACATGTAGTCAGAAATGTCAGAATACCAGAACAAGAAATATCAGAAAGGGAGAAAAGAAAAAAGCAGAAATATTTTAAATGAATATAGTTTTCCTGTACATTATTATCAGGCACAAAAATCACACCCTGGGAAGCAAAAAGAATGTAAAACAGCAAAAATGCAAATGAGTAAATATTCTACTCAAGATATAATTACTGTGATATAATAACTGATACCCACAATCTGAAGGAGAAGAAGTTTGATTTCAGCTCATTGTTTTAGTCCACAATCTGCCAGCTCCAAGGCTGGAAAGTATGGTGGATATGTCTGACACAGGAAAGCAGCTCGTATTATGGTATCTGAGAAGCAGACAGAAGAGAAAATCAGGCAAGGAGATACAGACTTCGTCACACTCCCAATAACCTACTTATAATCAGGTATTCCTAACAGCAAGTTAGAGGCACAACACAATCCAATAGTGAGCCCCATATCTGAGCACTCAAATTTTGGGGAAAATATTGTGAATCTAAGCCATGGCATCCTGCCTTTGGCCTCTAAAAGACTCATGTGCATTTCTTTGAGCAAAATCCACATAGTGTATCTCCATAAGGTGTCAAAGTCTAATCCAGGGACTTCGGAAATAGCTCAGCAGTCTAGGTCCTTGCCTGTCAACTACAAGGACTTAGATTTGATACCCAGTGCCACATACCATGCCAACTACAGAACCCCGAACATGCTGAGCTGTCCATGGAAACCGGTCATGGTGGAGCTGTGTAGTGAGACCCTGTAATAAATAAATAAATTTTAAAAAATAAGCTCAAATCCAAAGTATGCCTTCTTAGACCCAAGGCATGCTCTTAGCTATCAGTCCCTTAGAAAAATGAAAGAAAGTTAAGCATTGATGACATACCATAGTGCAGGGTAAAAATTCCTATTTCAAAAGGGAAAAGATAGGGGACAGAAAGAAGTGGGATCAATGCAAGACTGAAACCCAACAGAGTAATCATTGAATCTTGTAACTCTATGCCCACCATGTGGGGAAAGTTCTGACAATAAGATGTAAACTCCAAAGGTCTTAGGAAGTCCTACTGTTACAGGCAGCCAAATTAGATAGACATATTATAGGCGGTCAGTCAGGGCCAGGTCCTCAAAGGAGATAACAAAGAAGGCAGGTGAAGATACCTTACACCTGGTGAGCTCACAAACTTTTCTTTAGTAATTCCCTTAGCTTTCCATTACAGATTTTTAAGGCTTGCCACTGTACTCGACATCTGGTTGTTGCTCTTTACGTTCCTTTGTTGAGCCTACATCTTTAAGCTTCTTAGCAGGTAAATGTTGAACACTTATGCTTCATGGTCCATATGGAATCAGAGGCCATCATACAGGCAACTGAATTGTCTGTTTTTTTCCATCTTTTTCCATGACTCTTTATCTACTGCCTCATCTTGATTTATAAACAAAACCTGGAAAACTACAAAATGAATGCTTTGTGGTTTATCTAGAAATAATACAGAAAGTATTGCTGTTATTTTTGGTGAAGAAAATTTTGTATAGTTTATTTCAATCTAAATAAAATGTGAATTTTGTTTTAAAAAAAAAAAAAAAAAGATGCCTTACAACCCTGGCAGCGACAAATGCTCCTGCCGTGAGCCAGACCTAAAGACCTAAAGGCCCAACAATTGCTAACATCCCTGAAGATTAGCATCCAGAATTGATATTCTAAATAGGTATCAATCACCTTGAAAGAGCCCAAGTGGGTCACTAGCCCAACCCCCAACAGGAAGAGACCCTGCCCATATTCCTACCTTCTTACTCCATGACTCGTGACTCCCTTCCCCACTTGGTCCAGGGCGTAATCAACATTACCTGAGCAATGGTGCTTGTAATCCCATTGGTTGACCATAGTTTTGTCCCACCCCACATCCACCTAAGCCAGTTCCCTATTCTCCACCTTAGCCCTGCATGGTTTTGCCCTATAAAAGTAACCTGAAAGAGACAGCTTCCTGGGCAACATGCTTGGGGTCCCCCTTCTGTCCTCTCTGAGACAGAAGCTTTCTTTCTCAATAAGTATTCTATTCTCAATCTCTGTTCCTAAAATTCTTTCTTCGGTTTTAGAGAACAGGAACTCACCCAGGTCAGGTCGGGAATTTTACTTCCCTATATCACTACCTCTCCAGCACCGCTGAGTACAGCTCTCATAGCTTCTTTCTTGGAATGGCTTCTCTAACTTCCTGTTGCTTTTCCTGAAATATTCCATTTCCTAGCTTCCCCATCACCCTGGGTTATTTGTTGCAATTTAGTTTTACTCTAGCACCTTCACACACTGCCCTCTCAGGGACACACTTCTTGGGCTCACAGGCCAACCTCCAAACTCTAGATTCAAACCATTCTTTCCCCACAACTGTTGTATTTTTTTTTGTGACCATAGACCAGTAGTGCATGAATGATGCTCAGTCAGTAGCAGAGCCCCCTGAGACCATGACTACAGAGGTATTCAAGTGCCAGGATGTCTGAGACCTGTGACAAGAACCCCAGGAAATCAATTGCCTAAGGAATACTTCTCAACTGACATATTCTGGGGCTCTCATCTTAAACAAAACACATAGTTTTGTGCCCTTGAGCCTGCAATGTGTGAGGGTCTCATGATTTCTGAGTTGATCTCCAGACATCTTTCCTATTATCCTGATGAAAAGTACTTTGCTTCTTCTTAATGCTAATATTTTCAGCAACCAAGTCATGTTAAGTTAATATATATAGACCAGACCACAACATTATAGGCTTTAATTTTTATAGTCCCCAACTTCATAGTTACTTCCTCATTCAGCTCTGCTTTTTGATCCTGGCTGTTACACTAGACATTGATAAAAGCTACCAACAGTTTTTATTCCACAACTTCAACATTTGGCTGGCTTAAAATTTCCTCTACCAACCCCAGTAAGCCACTAAAGTGGGAAGAACAGTAGCAAAACTGGGCCTTGAAATCCTTGGTGAGCCATGTGGGAAGGCAGAAACCCCACCCACTAACCTGATGCCGTCCAGAGATCCTCTGTCTAGTGGAGCTCTGGTGCTTGGCCCATACTTCAGATCATGTAGTCAAAACAGGAAGCTCTCAGGACACAGCAACCACCTTGTCCAGACTAACCCAAGGTAAATTCATTCTAATCAAGGGAAACACTTGGCTTACAAACTCTAATTTAGGATCAGTTCTACTGTGTAACTATAGACTTTGCTCCTATGGTCTAAAGTACAAAATCAATAGTTGCCACAGTTGATCAGTTTCTAAATTGTGCTTACTACGAATTGTACTACTGTAGCTAGGATATCATACATGTTGTAATCAGTTGTTCTTGTCTGTGAAGCAATATTGGGAAGTTCTGGGGTAATCACTTCACCCCAACCCTACACCAAATGATTGGGGACTGAGCGCAATATAAACCAACAGCTCACTCTCAGTTGATCTCAAAGGTAGGATTTTAGGACAGACAAAAACCAAGGATCTTGTACACAAAGAATATATTCCTGAAGCACAGACCATTCCTGGAGAGGTCTTAATATTAGTGATATAGCTGCCTACTGGCAAGCTGCACAAGGATCACCACAGAAAACAAAATGAAACAACTTTTTAAAATAGAAAAGATCAAAACAAATGAAAAACTGCAATCTCAGAATTACAGCTCAGCAAGAACAAATCCAGAAGACATGAACATAGAAGAAACTGGAAGTCAATGAAATTTATGAAATGTTAGCAACTGAATTAAGAAACAATTCCATCAGGTTATAGAAAAAAGTCAGATAAGAAATAATTTCTTAGGTTAAAAAGAAAGAAAGAAATGACAACCACAATGAAAGAATTGTTCATCATATCTATAGATGAAATACATTTAAAAAATAGAGGAGAATAGAAAAATGATGCAAACCTTGAATGAACAATATAGGAAAGAATTAGAATGCATGAAACAGATTCAAACAGATAAGCAAGAAATTAAAAATTTCATTGAAAGATAGCAAAGCCACTTGAACAAAACTAAAGATAGATTTTCAAACCTTGGAGACATCATTGTCGCTAGTGATCATGAAAGCAAAGACCTCTTTAAATAACAAGGAACCAGGAAATAGCAATGCAAGATGATGTAAAAAGAAACAATATAAACTGATAGGTATTAATTGAAAATCAAAGTCAACACAAATGACATAATAAGACTATTTTCAGAAGTAACAGCAGAGGGCCAGCCAGAGAGCTCAAGTGTTTCCTTAGGCAGAGCACAGTGGCTGAGGTTTAATCCCTGGGATGCTGTGCAAGCCATCCCCACAGGTGCACTGAGATGTCAATTGAGACTGGGCGTGGTGGTGCATACCTTTAATCTCAGTGCTTGGGAATCTGAAAACAGAAGGATCACTATGAGTCCAATCCAAATAGAGAGACCCCAAACACCCTGTAGACCCTGTCCCAAATACACTAAAAACAAAATGTAACAGCAGAAAATTTCCCAAGCATGGAAAAAGAATCAGGCATACAGAAAAATGAGGCATATAGATCTCCAATCAGCCTTAACCACAAGAAATCTACATCCAGATATGTAATAATCAAAATCTCGGAAATTCAGCACAAAAACTGAATTTTAAAAGTGGTAAACAGAAACAGATCACCTGCAAAGGAAAGCACATAGAATCATGGATTTCTCAAAAGAAACTATCAAGTTAAGAAGGTCTTAGGGTGAAGTATTTCAGGTCCTGAAAGAAAACAACTTCCAGTCCAGTCTGATGTACCCTGAAAAACTATCAAAATAAATAGAGAAATAAGAAACCTCCATGACAAAGAACAACTGAAGAAATTCATGGCCACCAAACCAATCTTACAAAGAGTACTGATAGATATTTTAGAAAAAGATAAAAATGACTACAATCCCAAGAACAACAATACAAAGGACCCATCAAGCATGGCAAGCAATTAAACACAAGGGAAAAGTAGGGAGGGAGAAAAGAAAATAAGAAGACAATGATAAACTAATACACAGCAATTATAACCATTAGTGTAAATAGCTTCAACTCACCATTCAAAAGAAACAGACCGACAAAGTGTTTCAAGAAAAAAAATCCAACAATATGCTGTGTGTAAAAAACATACTTTAGGGGAAAGGGAGATGGCTCAGTAGAACAAGTGCTTCCCTGGCAAGCACAAGGGCTTGAGTTCAATCCCCAGTTCTGGGGAAAAAAAAAAAAAAAAAAAAAACCTTTACTCAAAAGGAAATTTACAGTCAGAAAATCAGAAGATAGAAAAAAAATGCTCTGTATGGCAGGAGACCACATGAAAGCAAGTGTAGCTATTCTGTTTGCAGACAACATGAACTTCAAACCAAGAATAATTAAAAGGTATAAAGAAGGTCATTACATGCTTGTCAGGGGAAAACTGCAAGAAGAAGAGATATAATCACAAATATATATGCATCAAGTAAGGGAACAGCCAACTACGTAAGACAAATTTTAGTAGACAAGAAACTCAACCAATAACAAGATTGTAATGGGGAAATTATGCTCCATTGTCACAAAGTGATAGATCAACTAGACAAAAAATGAGCAAAAAAAAAAAAAAAGAAGAACAGAACTGGAGCTAAATTTGTGAACAAATGGTCTTATTATACTTTATACAGCGATTTACCTAACAACATCAGAATACATATTCTCCTGAAGTGCAAATGGGACATTCTCTGAAATAGACTATATAATAGGCCACTGGAAATGGTTAAGTAAATGCAAAGGAATTAAAATTATCCCATGCATATTATCTGACTATAGTATAATGAACTTAGAAATTATCAGCAAAAACTCTATAAACACATGGAAACTATATAACACCCTCCTGAACAACAAATAGGCCACAGATGAAATTTAAAAAGAAATTAAATAATATTTGCAATCAAATGCAAAATGTAGATACAACTTGCTGGAACATGTAAAATGCAATGAAGCAGTCCTCAGAATAAAATTTATAGCAGTGAATTTTCATATCAGTAAAACAGAATGAGGGCAAATGAAAAATCTTATGCTGCACCTTCAGCTGAAAAAAGAGCAAGTCAAGCCCAAAGGCCAAAGAAAGAAAGAAATTATAAAGATTGGAGCATAATTAATGCAATGGAAACTAAATAAAAGTATGAAAAATTAATGTGGCAAAGAGTTGATTCTTTAAAAGAATATTGCCAAAACCCTAGTCAATAGCAATGAAAGGAAAGAAAAACTCAAATTCTTTCTGCAAGGGTGAAAAAACTGTACAAATGCAAAAAATCATAAAAGCCTGTTTTGAAAATTTTTACTGTCACAGAGAAAAATACACTTAAGAAATGGAAAGATTCCTGGATACAGATGGATTACCACAGCTGAATCAAAACGATGAAAAAATGCTGAATATCCAATATGTCAATAACATTGAAAAATGTATAAAAACATAGCAACAAAGCCCAGATGCTGATAGATTCGCAGTTGAATTCTATAAGAAATTTAGAGATTTAATGCCAATAACTCTCAGATTCTGCAATGACAGTGAAAGGAAAATAATTCTCCCTAACTAAATGTTGGAGGCAAGTGTTACCTGATATCAAAACTAAAGAAGATCCAACCAAAAAAAGAGAACTACAGGCCAATCTCCCTAATGAAGATAGGGGCAAAAATCCTCAACAAAATGCTAACAAATAAAATGTAGCAAATCATCATGAAGATTATACATCATGATCAAAAGGATTCATCCCAGAAATGTCGAGATGGCTCAATATATTCAAATCAATAAATGTAATATACCATATCAACAGAGCCAAAGACATAAATCATGTGATAATCTCAATAGGTATTCAAAATATTTTGATAAAGTCCAACAGTCAATCATTATGAAAACCCTACAGAAAATTAGAATAGAACGTCTGTACCTCAATCTGATAAAAGCTGTCTATGACAAGCCAACAGCCAGTATCATACTGAATGGACAAAACTTAAACACTTTCACTTTAAAATTAGGAACAACACAAGGATGTCTACTGCCTGCACTATACAATATAGTTCTGAACAGCCTGGGTTCGATCCTGGGCATGCCATGCTGGCCCTGGCCTCCATGGTGCACTGAGACAGTGATTGAGACTGGGTGTGGTGATACATGCCTGTACTCCCAGAGCTTTGGAGTCTGAAAACAGGAGAATCACTACAAGTTCCCTCTCTAATGAGACCCTGTAGGCCCTGCACTACCCTTTTTTTTTTTTTTTTCTGGAAGCATTATCCAGAGCAATTAGACAAGACAGAGATGTAACAGGAGTAAGGACAGGAAAGGAATGATACTTTACATAGGAAGATTCCAAAAACTCCACCAAAGACTTGCAGATTTAATAAGCAAATTCAGTAGCATAGCTGGATACAAAGTCAAGGCTCAAAAATCAATATCATTCATGCATACCAACAACAAACTCACTGAGAGAAAAATTACGATAACCATACCCTACAAAACAGCATTCAAAAAATGAAATACTTAGTGATCAAGCTAACAAAGGAAGTAAAAGATCTATATAGTGAAAATTATAGTACTCTGAAAAAAAGAGATCAAGGAAAAAATTTTTAAAAATGGAATTATTCTTTGCTCATGAATAGGAAAAACCAATATTGTAAAAATGGTCATACTCCCAAAATTGTTATATAGATTCAGTGAATACTGATAAAAACCCATTAATATACCTCACAGATCTAGAAAAAACATTCCTAAAATTCATTTCAAACTATAAGAGATATTGAATACCGAAAGCAATGCTGGAAAACATAGGCAAGGCAGTAGGCATCACAATCCCGACTTGACATAATACTACAAAACTAATGTGAAAAAAATCACCATGGTTCTGGCAAAAAAAAACAGACCTAGGGATCAATGGAACAGATTAGAAGACACAGATATAAAAACACACTCAGTTACCTTATCTTTGACAAAGGGGCCAAACATGTTCACTGGAACAATGAGACCATCTTTATCAAATGGTGCTTGAAAAACTGGTTTTCTGTATAATAAAGACAAAAACTAGACCTGTGTCTATAACCATAAACTAAACTAAAGTCAAAATGGATCTACATATTAAAGCAGAATGACTAAATCTACTGGAAGAGGAAGTATGTAGAAATCTTGAAGACATAGGGTAGGTAGAGAGTTCATGAACCAAAACCAAATTGCATGGGAAATACTTCAAAGGATCAGCATCTGAAATCCCATCTTATTGAAAAATTTTTGTATATCTACAGAAGTTACCAAGAAAGTAGAAAAGAAAACCCAGGGGGCCGGGGAGACGGCTCAGTGGAATAAGCGCTTCCCTGGCAAGCGCTAGGGCCTGAGTTCAATACCCGGTTCCGCCAAAAAAAAAAAGAAAACCCACAAATTTAAAAATATAAATGTTCAGCAACTGCCCTTCAGACAAGAACTTTTGTCTAGAACATATAAAGAAAATATCAGTCCCTCAAAATTCAAAGATCTGATCCAAAAAAGGGCATCTGAGAAGAGTACATGCCTCTCAGAGGAAGAAAAACAAATGGCAAATAAATATATGAAAAACTGTTCAGCATCTATTGGTCATGAAAAATACAAATTAGAACAGCATTGTGATTCCATCCTATCCCAGAAAGAATGGCTATCAAGAAATCAACTAATAATAAATGCTGAAGGGGCTGTGGGGAAAAGGAACCTTTCTCCCATGTGTTGGAACAGTGTAGACTGATAAAATCTCCACACTGTAAAAATCAGTGTGGAGATTCCTCAAAAAACTAGGATTACAGGTCCAATATGACCCAGATTTTCCCCTTCTAGAAATTTTTTAGAGAAACTGAAAACATCATACCACAATATATGCCTCCATGTTTGCAGCATACAGTTTGTCATAATTAAGTCTTAGAACAAACCAAATGCCTACCTACTGAGGAATGAATAAATGTATGTGGCCTTTTTTATATAATAGAGTACTCTTTAGCTGTAAGGAGAGGTAAAGGTAAATGGATGCAATGAGAGACCATACTCACAAGTGAAATAAATGGGACTCACATGTGTAAACATGCTCTTCTCTCTATAGGGTAAGAAACTAAAAGAGTAAATAAAATCTGAAAGGCACAATAGACATTGTAAAAGGGAAGGAAACTGCTACAAAGGAAAGAACAATTGGAATGGGAGAAAGGAAAGAAGGAGGGGAGGCTAGATGATAGATAGATGACAGATGATATCTTGTTTAAACAGTATTAGTACAAATTTTTCTTCTCATTGAACTAAGAGAAAGTAGCTGTATATCTATCCTATTTTGGATATACAGATATCCATATTTTTTCACTACAAAATGGTCCTTCATTTATATCACTCTTTTTTGTTTTGTTTTGTCAGAGATGGGTATTCCATTGCCATTCAAATATTTTAGATGCATGAATTCAGCAAAATAAACCAATATAGTCCAGCGGTCCATAACAGTAGTGGATTATCCACAGAACTGACAATGTCAAAGTTATTCACTCGAGCCTTTTACAGCTCAGTATATTAACTTGACTTTCCTTTTCATACCTCATTTTTATACTTTTCTGCTGGATGGTTAAGACTGAGATAGAGCAAGACCTATATGACAAGACATGTAGCTTTTGTATCAGATAAGGTCAGTCAACCCCCTCAGGATTCACCTTGACACCCTATCTTGTACAGAAGTTTGTAGATCCTTTCTCAGTGTCAGTCATGTGGATGAGTCATGGCCATTGCTTGACCAATTGGCCATCTGTGAAAGCCTGAGAGAATGTTTTCTCTCTAGGTGACTCTCCTTAGGCATATTATACATCACTGATACTTTCCTCTCTGGGGCCATAATCTCCTTGATCAGAAAATTTGGGAAACCATAGAGTTACAGGATGGTACAGGTTCTTTATGTCTTAAGTCCTCACTGACTTTGAAGGGCCAGGGCCAAAATATTAGCTGTCCTTTTAGCCCTTATTTTTCTCTAATTTTTGGTCTGCAAACTTAAAGGAGAAGCTTAATGACATTTTTACCTTATAACATAGGTAGTTGAACTTAACATCACTATTTATCTGAATATCAAATGCCTTAGACATAACATGGAACAGGCATTTTCCATCACTCATTGGTATTCTAAACTTTAAATACCTATAGAATGTGAAAAAATAATTATACATTTTTTACACAGAGAATTAGCAATCTAACCATATTCAACATTTTAGCAGGACAATACTATGACATTTTTTCTTGTCTTTCTTTCTTTCTTTCTCTTTCTTTCTTTCTTTCTTTCGTTCTTTCTTCAGTACCAGGGATTGAACTCGGGACCCTGTGCTTGCCAGACAATCGATTATTCTACTGAGCTATCTCCCCAGACCAAATTTTTGTTTGTTTGTTTTCTTGTATTACCTTTTTTTAAAGACAAATATTTACTTGAGTGAGAGTATAGCAACAATTGATATGACATTAGAAGCAGCATACATTTAAAAGACCAGAATGTTAGGTATTCCAAGCATGGCTTTAGTATTATACATTTCTATCCTCTTTGAAGTTGCTTAGTTCACAGATATCAGCATATATAATTAGTCAGGGTGAGAATTCTACTAATTAACTTCTAGTTTCAAAAACCTGATGGAGATTCTTAGGACCATTGCCATATTATTTTTACTTCTTTCTCATTGATGCCTATTAGTCTCACATTTTTCATCTTTGCATCATCTTGGAGATGATGAATTATTTTTTCCTGAATCCTAGTTACTTTTAAGAGATCTTTTCTTACCATTTCCCTAGCAGTGATGTTATTATCAAGATCTGAAATTCTATCTTCAGTTTCATTCAAATGCTTTTGCAAGCTTGTGGTTGAGATTTTAAGTTCCTCTATATCTCTTTGACTGCTTCATATGATCTATTTCTTTTCTATATTGCGCGTTCAAGGACTCCATCATTTTTCTGTTCTCTAATTTTTATCAGTGTCTTCTGTAGAAGCAGCTATTAATTCTTTTATTATAGTTATCCTTTCTTTTTTACTTCAGAGATTATTTCTGATCTGATTTCCTCTGTATGTTTCTGCAGTTGATTCTTTACTTTAGACATGATTAATTCAGAGATTTCTTATTTCAGAGGTTATTTCTGGTATGATTTTCTCTATACCTTTTTGCAGTTGTTTCTTTATTTCAGACACTATTCAGACATTTCAGCTGTGTGATTCCCAATTTCTCCTGTGCCAGTGTCTCTTGCATTTGTTCTGAATGGGCTTGGGGCCTGAGATTACATTTTGCTCCTTCTCTTTGTCATTTTTTATAGCATTGTCCTCTGACCTTTGATGTAGAGCTTTGGTGCAGTTATAACCTTAGCACCTACTGAAATTCTTACCCAGGAGAGATTATATGGTTAAGGAAGTTATAGTTTTGTATTTATAGAAATACAATTAGGAACACTAATAATGGGTAGTGATATTTAGCAGTTGACTACGTTTTGTAACTAATGGGTTTGTATTTTAGACAATCAGAGCAATCATTATGTCTGTGTAGCTAAGCAGATATTAAATTGGGAATTTGTAATTAAGTTAGTTCCACTAAGTTCTGATGATCCTCTCCTCTTGATGTACCTGGTATTTTCCAGACAAATTTGTTCATCCTGGTTATGTTTTGCCCCTCTCTTAGTCAAGTGATAAAGAGGGAGGATGCTCTTATAAATCTGTGTCTAGCAAAGTGTCTCAGCTTAGCGGGTGCAGATCTGCAATGTGTGAATTCATCCAGTTGTGTCTGGCTTGGGTCTGGCTGCTGTGCTCAGCTTCTTCATGCTGTAGCCCATGGAAGTGAACCTGCTGTGCCCCTCGGTCAAGATGTTCTGCTCCTGGATTAGCTGGGTGGTTCTGGCCTCTAGCCTCTCTACAGGGACTTCAGCAGCAGAGTTCCACACAAGGCCCATATGCCAGGCTTGGACTGGGTCTGGAAGGGTGCAGAGGGGTCCCGAGTGCATGGCGGAAGGTCTTACTCCACGCTGGGCCTGGGTTGGGTCCAGAGGGATCAGCACGTGCAGCGGAGCAGAAGCTCTAATGCTTAATTTTTTAAATCAGTTTGGTATGGCTATATCTGGTAATATCAACAACTACTTTAATAAATAAATATATATATATATATATATATATATATATATATGTCTTTTTTGAGACAGGGTCTCGCTATGCAGTTCAGGCTGGCCTTAAGCTCACTTTGGTAGCTCAGGTTGGTCTTAAACTCACAACTACCCTCCTGCTTCAGCTTCCTGAGTGCTGCCAGGCATGTGCCACTATGTCCAGCTATTTATTTATATTTTAGGAAAGTGTCCATGGGATGTTCAGTGTCTCACTACTAAATCGGACTTGTAGTGATCTGCCTATTTACAGCCTCCCAAGAGCTGGGATTACAGGTATATGCCACCACACCCAGTGCCAATTGCTGTCTCAGTCCGCCCTGGGGGCAAGGCCAGCACAGCAGGACCAGAGATCAAATCCCCAGCCCCTGGACCTGCTTGTAGGTGCTTTAATCTGCTGAGCTATTTGACTGGCACTCAAAAACTACTTTGCAGGTAATAATATGCAATGTAACAGCTATTATTGATTTCCTAGCATCTTGTTTTGAAATCCTATTATCATTTTTAATTTTTTATTATCTTTGAAATAAAAACAAATTTCCTCCACCATATTTAAGTAGTCTGCCTCCCTCCAATTCTCAGGCTCCTACAAAATCTCAAGACATAACCAAATGAAGACAAACTTTCTGCTAGAGTGTACCAAAGCATCACATGGTCTTGAGTTCAACTACCACTAGACTTCTTGTTTCCAACTGAAACCTACAAGCTTGATCTTTACTGTCTACATTTCTATGAGAATTCTGGTTCTGAGCTTTGACTAGAATCTCTCAGCAAGCTTGATGTGTAGAATTTTGCATCTTCTCTAGCCCATGCAATCAAACCTTTTCAAACTGCTCCCACGAATATTGAAGTAATTATATTTTAGCAACTAGAAAATGAGGAATTACCAGAAAAATACATTCTCTGTACTTGTGACTATACCTCACCATGTGGTTTAGAAGTCTTTGAAAAACATTCATGGGAAGAATTTGAAGATATGATCTAAAGCTCTTTTTCCTATCTTGCAAGATGGAAGGTGAAAAAACTGAGAAGCCAGTCACTAAAGAAAAGAAACCCAAAATCAAGAAGGCTGCTGCCAGTGTGGTACTGGTAAAAAGAGTAAGGTGAAGGCAAAAATGTCCAAGAAGGGGCAGCCCCACTGCAGCCAAAATCATGTCCTGGTTAGAGAAATTCTAGATATTCCTAATCTGCTATGTATTCCAGAAAGGCTTTGTACAAGAGAAAGTACACAGCTGCTAAATGAAAGATTGAGAAGAAAGAGGAGAGAGTTCTTGTTATGATCACAAAACCTGTTGGTGGGGACAAGAGTGGAGGTACCCAGGTGGCCAGTGGCTTGCTATCTGTGACTGGGCATCTTAGTTTTAATCATGTTCCTCTACAAAGAACACAGCAGAAATTTGTCATTGCCATCTCTACAAAAATTGACATCAGCAAAGTGAAAATCCCTGAACATCTCACTGATGCTTACTTCAAGAAGCTATGGAAACCCAGACACTAGGAAGGTGAGATCTTTGACACAAAGAGCAAAAGAGATACCAGATTTTAGAGCAGCACATGGTGGATCAGAAAGCAGTGGACTCACAGATTTTAGCAAAAATCAAAGCTGTTCCTCAGCTCTGCAGCTATCTGTGATCCATTTTTGCTCTGACAAATGGATTTTATCCTCATAAACTATGTTCTAAGTAACTGATACATTTATTTTAAAAAAGAAAATATGGGCTAGAGAAGACATAAAATTCCACACATCAAGCACATTATGGGACATCTCAGTCAAAGCTCAGAAAATTTGGGACATAACTGAGTTACATAATGTTACAGTACAAGTTATTCTATGTCCTGAGTCCTCATTGACCTTGAAAGGCTAGGGCCAAAATGTTGGCTGTCCTTGCAGCCCCTCTTTTTCTCTAATTTTTGATCTTCAGATTTAGGTTGTCAACCCTCCAGAAGAGAAGCTTATTATCATTACCCTACAACATAGGCAGTTGAGTTTAACATCACTATCTGTCTGAATATCAAACATCTTAGACATAACATACAGCAAAAAAATATAAAAACGATGTATAAAAAAGTAAAGCCATATTAATATGCTGAGCTATAAAGCACTCAAGTCAACAACTTCTGACATTGCAAGTCCTACAGAAAACCTACTACTATTATGAACTACTGGACTATATTGGAATATTTTGCTGAATTCACACACCTATAATATTTAAATGACAATGGAATACCCTTCTCTGACAAATCTAAATTAAAAAGGGGATACAAATGAAAGATCATTTTATATCTGTATATTCAAAATAGTTAGGATAGATATACAGCTACTTTCTTTTAATTCAATGAATAGAAAGCTTTGTTTTAATAGTGTTTGTGGACAGCATATCGTGTCTGCATCTTGTACTATGAATAACCACTATGAAATAACAATATGCAATGTATTAATTATTGAAACTGTCCTACTAATCAGTTTTGAATCTGTATCATTGCTATTTGTTTCTCAATAAAATTAATTATAAAAAAGTTCAGAAAACCAGAATTCTCATAGAAATGCAGACAGTAAAGATCAAGCTTGTAGGTTTCACTTGGAAACAAGAACTCTTGTGGTTGTTTTGTTTTGTTTTCCTTAAATGAATCCTACATATTTATATCTGGTAATCTGAACAACTAATTTGAAGATAACATCATGTAATAGAGCAATCATTGTTGAATTCCTATTTGTTTAGTGAAATATTGTATCATTTCTTCTGCTTTTGTTTTATCACCGTTTTGAATTTTTTGAAACTTAAAAAAAATGTAATTAGTGAGATCCACAATTTGATAGATGAAAGGTTTACTTTGGCCCACATTTTAGTGCATAATTAGCTGGCCCTACGATGGGACGTTGTGGCAGAGTGGAAGCAGCAATAGAGGACAGGACAGGAGGGAGTCGTACTTTACTGTGTCCCCCCCAACAAGCTGTCTTTTCTGACCAGAAGACACCTCCTAACAGCAAGCCAGATATATTATCCCAAGGATTCAATCCCCTGTCACATCCCCATGTCTGAGCACACAAGGTTTTGGTGGGGAAGAGGTCTTCCACGTCCAAACAAATGATAAGCAAACAAGACAAAACAATAAGCAAACAAAAAACTAAACCTGAGCATGTATCTTCAGATTTAGAAGTTCAAAGATAAGGGAAAACCCTGGAAGAAGCTGGCGGAGGAAAACACATTACCTATAGTGAAACAAAGATAAAAATTAGAAATTATTATAATAAGTTATAAAAATAAAAATTATATATGAAATCTACTGAGAAACTATGCAAGGACACAGAGAGTGGAGTGAAACATTTAATATATTGAGAGGAAGAGAAAAGCAACAACATAGAATTCTGCAACCTGTGAAGGTGTCCTTCAAAACTAAAGAGAAAATTAGTTTGTCTCACACAAAAAAACAAGAGCTACAGAAATGTGTAATAAGTACACCTGCGCTGCAAAAATATACAGAAATTAAACCATTGAGTAAAGACAATAACTTTCACTATCTTATTCTTGGATCATCTATCAGATAACATTTGGTTCAAAGTTAGAACAGCAGCAATGTGTTTATCTATACATGTTTCCTAATTACTTTATATATAAGTATGCTTATGTATTCTTAATGTAATTGACATGAGTGACCACAACAACACAAAGGATCAAAATGAAACATTAAAATTATTGTGTTCAATAATATATGTGAAGCAGATGTGTGTGAAGCACCCTAAGCAGTCTGGTGTGATGTGACCATGGGTTTGGACCATTGGTTGGGATTGTACATTAGGAACTCTACGGAAATGCCTTAAGAAGTAAAATGAAAATAACAAGTAACTAGTGTGATAACCTGGAAAGGAAATGGAATCATATAAAATGTTCAATTGAAATTATAAAAAAGAGAGTGAAAGATAAAAATAAATAAGATCTATGACTACACAACAGTAATAAATCTCGTATATATTAATTCAATTATGTTAATGGTAATTTTTAAGAGCTAGCCAAATAGTGCATCAAATTAAAGAGCCTACTTAGGCAGATGCAGAGGCCAAAAGTTCGATCCCCAGGCCTGCCCTGCTGGCCCCGCCTCCAGCGTGCGCTGAGACAGTGACTGAGACCGGAACTGGTGGTGCGCACCTGTAATCCCAGCACTTGGGAGGCTAGAAACAGGAGGCTCACTATGAGTCCAATCTATGCAGTGAGACCCTGCAGACTCTGTCTTAAATACAAAACTCATCATAATTTTTAATATCAATGTTCTAAGTATACTGATTCAAAGGCAGAGATTCTCAGAGTGGATCAAAAAACAAGACCAAAGTAGATGTTTTGTAAAAGAAGCACACTTTAAATATAAAGACAAATTTGTGATTAAAAAATGTGAATGAGTAGGGGCTGGGGAGATAGCTCAGAGGCATAAGTGCATGCCTGGCAAGTGCAAGGTCCCAAGTTCAATCCCCAGTACCACAAAAAATAAAAAATGTGAATGAGGAAAAATACCATCCTAACACAAATCCAAATAAAGCAAGAATATGGAAGTTAAAGTCAAACAAAGAAAACTTTAAAGAAGTCAATGTCATTAGTGGCAAAAATGCATTATATACTGATAAATAAGTCAATTCTCCAGATAGCCATAACAATCTTTAACATTATGCACCTAAAAAACAGACTACCAAAATATATAAGGTAAAAACTGAGAGAACTATAAAGAAAGATTGATAAATTCAGTATGGATATTAGGTATTAAAATAATGAGAGATTGGATATTTCAACATTTGTTTATCATAATTGTCTGACAGATTCATCCAAATAGAAAATTAGTACTGCACTGGTAGGTTTTATATACTGTAATAAATTGGTTGCAATTGATATCTATGGACTATGCATACTTCATAACACAAATCCAAAGATTTCTTTATTCAACAACAGCAGGTTTCTGACTTCTGACAAGTTCAACATATTTTCAACAAATAGGCACTAGGCATCCATGCTAACAGCTACAAAGGAAAAAAAAAATCCATAACTTTTCACCTCTCACAAAAGTTATGTAACATACAAAACAATGAAATTTCTAGACAATAATATAAAAAGAAAAGCCATATTCCCCTACATTCTATTATGACTTTTTGGATAAACCCCAAAGCCATACCCCATGAAGAAAAAAGTGATAGATTTGAGTCACTAAATATTTCTACTGTGTGAAAAACAACGTCAAGGGAATGAGAAGACAAGCCACAGACTGAGAGAAAATATTTTCAAAAGATATCTCTGATAAAAGATTATAATCTAAAGTACAAAAAAGAACTTTTAGAAACTCAACAATAAGATAACGTACTGACAATGCTTGGCAAAGACAAAAGACTAAGAATTTGTAATGCTGGTTGATGCAAAATGGTACAGGCACTTTAGAAGAAAACAACTAAAATGGACAAATGACAATGATAGCAATGTAAAAATGGGCACATACATGTGTACTGCCAAAACTTAAAACAACCAAGATGTCCTTCAGTAAGCAAATGAGTAACAGGACCAAATTACATGCAGGCAATGGATTATTACTCATAGCTAAAAAGACATGAGCAGTCAAATCATGCAAAAACATGAGGAACTTTACATGCATATTTTCTGTTGCAAGAAATCAATCTGAGCAAGCCAGGTTCTACAGAGTTCTAACACATATTTCAGAAAAGGTAAAATTATGAAGATATTAAAATGATCATGCTGCCAAGGGGTGGTATGATGAAGGATAAATAGATAGAGCACAGGGAATTTTCAAAGGAATCGATCCACTCTGTTTATGATTCTATTAGTAAGAAATCATCATACCTTGGTAAAAACCCATAGAATACAAGAAACTAAGATTGAACTTGAATGTAAATGATGAACGTGGGTGACGTGACTCAATGGAGGTTCATCAAGTGTAATAATTATATAGGTGTGATGGTGAAAATCCCTACAAGGGAGATTATGTATGTATCAGAGAACAGATACATGGAAAATATCTTCCTTGGAACATGAACTTAACATGCTATGAACTTAAACTGCTATAAAATAAGTCTCAGGGATCTGGGGAGTTAGCTCAGTAGAATAAGCAAGTGCAGGGTCCTGAGTTCAATCCCTGATACCACAATAAATAAATAAATAAATAAACAAACAAACAAACAAACAAATAAAGTCTCATTCTTTACAAAATAAAAGAAAAGTCATTAAGTGAATTTGTGATACCTTTAAATATTCCTGTCCTCTTGGTTTGGCAACAAACCCTATCCCGATGGTGTTAGGAAAATAGACGTGTTATACAGATTGCTCCAATCCAGGTGCTAACCTGGAAATAAGGCCAGATTCCTTCTCCTCTATTTATAGTCTTATGTAAGACAGCAGCCTCCTCCCAGCCAGGCATAAGGAGAAACTGGCCTGGGAGGGAAAACACAAATCCAGAAGAAGATCCTCCCAACCACTGAAGGCCTCTCAGTTCTTGGGTCCAGCCATTTCTGAGCAAAGTTTCATTGCAGTCATTTGTATGGTCTAGTTATATTATCCCATAAATTTCACATTTTCTCTCTGAAAATTTATGTGCGATATGCAGGGCTTTGATCAGCTTTTGATGGAGTCCCTAAGGAAGCCATCACTTCTACTGTTTTTGGTGATCACAGTGCCCCTAGTACAGGGTGCCGCAACTTAACCTAACTTGGTCAAAGGTTTTCTTAATTTCTATTAAAGTGCTAGAATATTATATAGGATGCTATAAATATCAATGACATATTACATGTAATATTACTGACAAGTTCAGTGTCTCAGGAGATACTTATGCTGTGGTTAAATCTCCTGGTTTTATGAACAAAAAACATATTTAACCACTTTACAAACATTCCTTCTTAACTGGCCCCAGCCTTCCTGACATTTATATCCTCATTGATTGCTCTGGTGAGTGCATAACAAATGGCTGTGTGCACGTGGGGGGGAGTGGATGGTATGTTATATGTATGAGCATGTGTGTGTGTTGCTTTAAACAACTTCCAACTTCCTGGAAAGTTTCTCTACTGCACTTACAAAACCTGGGGTGTAACCCTAACAAAGTCCTCCACAGTCTTGTATAGAGGCGCCTTTCCATGAATTCTGTGTGTGACTTGTTCATAAATATGGAAAGTATCTGAAGGTTTTTCTTTTAATTGGTCCTGAGTTCCTTGAAGGCCCCGGCACACAGCATGCGATTAAAATAATCTGGCGTGGCTGCTTCTTTGCCCATGAAGACCAAGGAATAAATATTAGAATGATGGATTATCTTTCCCTTGTCAATCACGGATGTGTTTCAGCCCAAGGGAAGGCCTAGAAAGCGACTTAAAAATAAACAAATAGAACCAAAGAGTAACTCTATTCTTTTATTCCAAGTTTATTAAAATACAAGAACAAATTGTAAAAGCACACGTACCACTCAGCACCAATATAATAACACTCTTTTTACCAATAATCTCCAAAACATTTCATTTTTCTGCAACTGCAAAGCAGAGATATACACACATACATTCTCACCACATTTACCCAGTACCCAGCAGTAAGTCCCGAGTAGTCTCCTTGCTAGGGAGACAGAGATGGGGAGAGGCAAACTAATGTGACTACATCCAACCACTAACTGAGTCGAGGACTCTTTCATTAGCAGTTATCATTCACACACTGGTAAACTCTGCACATCTCAGTCTCTCTCTTCGGGCGCCGATTCCATGGGCTAGTGAGTCCGTGATAATGTGATGCAAAACTAAACAAAACTGGCCAACATTCCCTATCCGATACCTTTCAATTGCTTTGGTTATGAAGTACTGGATACTTATATGTTCACATCTCACCCTTCTCAGCACACATAAAAACCACATTGACCAGCAAGTGACAGTCTGGAGACGTCTCAAGAGAATTTTGTTTTTTAAATTTCCCATCCCCTTTCTGTGGGCTTCTTTCATTTATGTGTTTACCTGTTTGCTTTTTTTTTTTTTTTAAGGTAGAAAGAGGGAGGAAAGTTTGAGCCAAAATAATGACTTCATTAAACATCTGCTGGATCTCCAAATTTTCAGCAAATATTAAATAAACTCCCTGGAGCTCTGGTGTTGCTGCCCGAGACAGGCAGCCAGCCCTGACTTGCATGAGCAGTCTTGTTTGGATATCTGTGCGTGTTTACTCTCTGTTGGGTCACACTCACCTGAGAACAGAGATGGGTCTGTAAGTCTGAGACCTTGTTTCTCATGCTATCTGGAACCCAGGGCATGAGGAAGTAGCCCAGTTTCTGCTCATTCTCAAGTCACTCAGCAGTCATCTTGCAACCATAAGCAATTTCCATTCGGATCTTTCTAAATCACTAGAGCAAGCCCCTCTGGGCTAGCTTTTCCCTCTTAACAACTTCCTAGGTCATCCAGCCTCAGTCCCTTCCATTCATAAATGATCTCAAACAAGACCAAGAAGGATGAATAGCCAAACAGCAATTGATACTTATGTTTCCTTCTGGAACTATGTATGAAAATGGGTCCTGTTTCTATTTTTAAGGCAAAAGAGGCAATACTAGACCATAATTATACTTTAGTTCTAATTTTTGGTAATATCATAGTTTAAAGGCTCTTGAAATTAAGATTCATTATCAATCTTCCCTTCCCAGAGACATTGGGCATGTTCTGAAAAGCTCTAAACACTAATGAAGGTTTTCATTAATCCTTGAATAGACAGAAGTCAGTGTCTAGATGCTGGCTTTTGCACTAGACAAAGGATAATAATTAAACTTATTTTCCAAACCATCAGTCAGAAGTCAGGTGGAAAATTTTCTGGTTCATCTTCTTATGATTAATATAATAGGAAGCCCTCTAAAATTATTACATTTCTCTTGCTGTAGCTATAGCTAACGAGTCCTGCCAAAAGACACTTTGTACCCATATATGAGTTTTTACAAAATTATAAACAATATCTTTAGCAGTCCCTCTGGTACTCCACACAGCAATGCAGCCTCTACTCATGATCTCTCCATGCTTCATAACTTTTATTCAAGAACCAAAATTGTGAAGCCTATTCTGACCAAATGTGAGATGGTGTAGGCTTTTCTTCCCTCTCTGATCAGAGAATAAACATCTCTCAGTTAATAAGGAAAGATTTTAACTAAATTAAAACACCACTCAGGAATTGATATTACCAGAAATCAGTAAATCATTTTAGAAATAATCCAAAATGTGAATAAAGAAAATCATGAAAATAGCTGCCACTTCAGCTGTGCAAAGTAAGACAGGTGACTAGTTTGTCTCTCTGCAGCTCTGTTATATTTATTAGCTTCATAATACACTTTTGCATACCTGTTCATGTGTTTCACTCATTCCCATCCAAGAAAATCATGATAAATCCCACTGATACTTTCTGTGAGTGATAAAATAAAATAATTTTCAACCATTCCATGACATCTTTCAAATACTAAATGTTTGAGTAAATCCAGATACTATGATAATATGTAAAATTTCTTGGACACTAATTCAATACTAGATAAGCAAATTCAGCTTAGAAGCCTAAACAGACAGTTTCATATAAACAGCCTACAGCCAGAAATGTTTAGGTGCTAAGAAAATGAACTCAGTTTAAAGGCTCTTGAAATTAAGATTCATTATCAATCTTCCCTTCCCAGTGACATTTGTTTTTCCCATCTCAGAATTAAAACTATAATTCTTCAAGGAAAACTATCTTACAGAAGACATGATAGTTGGGGGTGTTGAAAATATAACAATTACATTGAGCATATCAGCTAAGCATTGATTTTCTTTTTTAGCATTGATTTTCTCCTATCTCAAATAATGAATTCCTATTAATTTTATATAAGGCACAACATAGGAAATGTTAAAAATTCATTTGAGACAAATAGGTTACATAATTATAGCCTTATCATGATCCTGATAAGACCAATCCAATCTACATATTGTAGACTTCCTGAGCTTTTACAATCTATTTTCTCCATGTTCACTTCCACTTTCTTCCAGGATTTCTCCATGTTCTACTGAACATGTCTTTCCCCCCAACAGCCAGTCTACATCTTGGAATATTTACTTCCTCCACCTCTTGCCTCCACTGGGCTAAGCTCCAGGAGGACTGCCTGTGTGCACACATATACAACCTACTGCTTCTTTAAAAATGTGGCACAACTGAGTGAATTTTCCACCACACCTTTCCCCAGACAAATACCATTCCATTAGGCAAATCTCATCCCCCCCACCAGCTGCTTTGACGTCCTGTTCCATTATCACATGTACAGAATGTAAGGGAGCTTCAGGGACAATGATGTGGGCATGCAATCACCAGCTTTTCACTTCGCTTCCATAGAGCACCAAACAAATCTCAACACCACTGTGAAACTAAAAGTCCAGGGAGGCCACTGATAAGCCTTGACAATACAGTTTAACAATAGAAGAATTTGCAATAATCGTTTCTTGGGGCCCAGGAGATAGCTCAGTGTCACAGCGCCTTCTTGGCAAATGCAAGGTCCTGAGTTCAATTCCTGGTACCATACAAACACACACACACACACACACACACAAAGACAGAATCTATTCAGCATGATGTTATAGTCATTCATTAGATAATCTTCAAACTATTGAAACTCATTTTGTTGCTTTGTGGGTTTTTTTTCCTAAATAGAACTTAAAACATTGGAAAGCTTGGGCATTGTTATAAAAAAAAGTAGTCACAATGGAGCTTTAATGTCTACACAATACGCTATCACTGATGTGGTCCTCCAGAAAAGAATGCGTTTAATTTTTGTAACCCAGTGGTAACATTTTTTTCTCATTTTTGCCAACTAATTCATTCTCACCTTGAGATTATGTTTTGGTGATTAGTTTTATGATTTACTCATTAATAGTATGACTATAAGAACTTTTAACTTTATTATTTTATTTTTAAGTACAACCATATGTGATTTGGTAGTATACTTAGATTTTTTAAACTTGTGATACATATGATTGACTGGTTTATTCTTTTAAAGATTATGATGTTCAGGTATTATTTATTAGTAAAACTATATTATTTTTATTTTATATATATATACATAATCACAAAATATTGGGGTTTTGAACTATTAAATCATAGCTAATGAGACAAACAAAGATGCAATTGTGCATTTTGATGCCAATAGAAATTCTGTTTTACCGAATTTCCTTTAATGTGGCCTTGTATTAAAACCTACAAAAAGGGTCCGGGGAGATGGTTCAGTTGAATAAGTGCTTCCCTGGCAAGTGCAAGGACCTGAGTTCAATCCCCGGTTCCACCAAAAAAAAAAAAAAAAACCTACAAAATTATTTGAAAAACCCAAAATAACTCTTCTATTTTGCAAGTGAAGAAAGTGTGTGTGCTTGTACCTATCATTCATTATACTCTAACTACATTAGGTTATAGGAAGGAAACCAAGGAACATCTGAGTGGCCAGGGGGCCTACCTCCCACAGCATCAGCTCAGCATTCATGAGACAACTGCCACAGAAAGTGAGACTTTCAATGAGTGAACCCATAAAATAACTGTAGGAATTGGAGAGGAACAGACCAATACCACCAGAGCCACTGGTTTGTCCTTTAATCATCATAGTAGGGTGTAATTCACCCACTAAAAATGTATGCACCACATACATACTTCATTAAGTAATTATTTTTAAAATATCTCACTACTTCAAATATGTAAGTGTGGGGTTTTTTTAATCCTGTAAATCTCTCTTTCTTCCTCAATGTAGGAGAATGTTATACTTTATTTCCATATGTCTACCTTGTATATGTTCCTATGTGTCTGTAGTGAGCAATTAGTCTCTCTAGTTTCAAGGTGAAACTCTATGAAGTTTCCTAATCTTTCTGCTTCCTCTTTTCTAGCTTGTCAATTTGATTTTCTTCTAGTACTTTCCCCCTCTTCTTAGTGAGTAACTCAGATTTCAAATAATTATCCTAACCTTCAGGGGGAGGGATCACTCAGTATCCACACATACACCTGGGCATTCTGGGCTATGTAGACTGGTGCAGAGAACTGCATGGCAAGAACTACTTGAACACCATGAACTCCAAAGTCCATATGGCTTGGGTTCAAGGATACTTTATAAGTAAGGTTTTCAGAATTTCCAAGTTGGGTTCTACCACAATGATTAAAGCCTAGGCAATGTGCTTTATCTTAACATAGACAGCAGCTTCTCTAAATAGTTATTACTACACTAACTATTTTCTTCTGGTCCCAAAGAAAACATCACTCATTTCTCAAGTTAGAACAAATACATACTGAATCAGGGTTTCTTCCTCTCTCAGTTGGATCTTTTCACTAAAAAGAGATGTAACAGGGCTATGGTTTAGCCCAGTGCCATTTGAGTACTGGAGGAAGTACTGAGATGTTAGAGGTTTATCTTCTTCTGAAAAGTAAATTCCTCTCTTTCAGTGAGGCATGGGACTCAATGGAAATAGTGGATTCAATTCTAAATGTCCTTTCCTTTATACATTTTTTTTAAAAAATAATAGCTCTATTACAATCACACCTTTAAGCAACTAATTTAAATTTCATCTCTTGCTGAAATTCTTCTCCAGCCAACGCCGGACTTCTTGAAGGTTGTAGCAGAAGGGGCCCTTTCCTCCCAGATAAGCAATTTTCTGTCTCTGCACAATGCACACACGTTCAAAGGCTACCCCATACGCTACGTTGGCATTGTTGTCCATGCGGTCAGCCACAACTTGGCACTGGGGCGGCAAGGAGAAACGCTCCAGAAGCTGATGGGCCGCTGCACATCGCTCTTCCTGGTTCCGGTGCTTCTTCACCTCAAAAGACAAAGAAGACCCCCCAGGTATCGCCCAACCATCTGAAGGATGAGCCTCGTCAATGTAGACCAACAGGAAGTCAGCCACTGAGGAGAACTCTTCCACCAGTTTGCAGAAGGCAGGCAGCTGGCTGGTAAAAGGAGGTCAAGTGGCAGAGCCGAAGTTGACCACCAGTGGGCGCTCAGCACTGGCAAAGTCAAGGAGGTGGCACTGGACTCCATCCGCAGTCTTCTCCCGGACACTGTTTCCGCTATTAGGACCTCCTTCAGGACTGGACACACGCACCACACTGGAATTGGGAGCATCTTCGCCCAATTTCACCTGATGATGGAAGAAGGATAACAGAAAGAAAGATTAAATGCTATATTAAACCTATTGCTGCTTCAGTTTGCTCTAAACAGATAGCATTGGTTGACAAAAGATGGTTTTTCCCTTAGAAGATATGGCAAAGATCTGAATACAAAGGTGTCATGTCAGGGATAAAAGTATTTTTATTCTCTGTAGTATTTATTTTCATCATTGAAACACTGGCAGCAACTCTTTATAATAAAGCTGAGGCAGATGTTGCTCAATACCCAGTTTGAGGTCAATACTTAGCAAGCATTATATAATGCATGATTGCCTTTCTTTTACAATTTAGAAGCAAATGGTCGACTTTTGGACAAGTTATCAGAGCCTTGGGACATCCTGCGTCGTTTTCGATTCTAAATAGGCATGAAAGACCTGGTTTTCCACGCATGCTGGTAAGTTATTTAATCTGAAGCAACAGACAAGGGTAAATAGGCTCCTTTGGAGACCAAAGCTAGAAATCTGAATGCACTGTTTACAAGGGTTAATGCCACTCAACCTTTCCAGTGCTCTCTTATCCGTAGTATTGGATTAATGTTACCTGTTTTCTTATGCTGGGTGATTATTGGAGAGTAATAAAGAAAAGAGCTCTTTAAGTGACTGTATGAACCTATCCTGTGTTGTTCTTAGACACCCTCACCACAGTGCATGAAACAGAATATACCTTCCCTTGGGAAACTGTGTGCTAAAAATAAATAAATGCTCCTCAGAAGATATTTATGATCCTCTCAGTTTGATATCTTTCCTGGAGGTTTCCCGCACTATGGCTTACATTATGGTTCTGATGCCCAGAACCTTACAATTTAACAAATACAAACAAAAATATAATTATTCTATAATCCTAATTTTAGTCATTTTCTTATTTCCCACGTGTTTCTGTTTGTTTTCCCACTTTATCTAAGATGCTGGCAGTCTTCCGCAAACCGCATACTTTTCTATCATGCAATTTATTAGCAAGCTCCTATAAATGATAAAACATTAGGGTACAAGAAGTATAGATAGCAGTTTTATGTGTATTCCCTTTGAACATGGTTTATACAGTTGGACACAGAATAATGAAAGAAATTTTGTGACCTTTGTATCTATAAACTGATAATAAGATACAGGCAACATAAAAGAACCAATTACTTCAGTTCAAATTAACACAATTTCATTTTCCTCCCAAATGGTTTAATCAAAGCCAATAACATTAGGGGCAGCTCACCACAGTACAATTGATTTTCACACACTATCCTTCATATTACCAAACACTTTCAACTGGAAAGACTTATTTTTCTCATATAAATACTTCCACATAAAGAGGCTAGGGAGATGGCTCAGTGGAATAAGTGCTTCCCTGGCAAGTGCGAGGGTCTGATTTCAATCCCCGGTACCGCCAAAAAAAAAAATTCTAAATACTTCCACATATAACACCATTATTAACTGAAGTAAATTGTTTAAGATGCTATAATCCAAACAGACATAAAGCTCTCAAGGGCTTTTATTTGGAAGTTTCTATCAAAGTATTAATGCATAACTAATTTTAACTACAGGGAAGGAATTAAAATTCTGGGCCTGGGAGATGGCTCAGTGGAATAAGCACTTCCCTGGCAAGCACAAGGATCTGAGTTCAATCCCCAGTTCCGCAAAAAATAAAATAAAATAAAATAAAATAAAATAAAATTCTTTCTATTCCTTCTAAAAAATCCCAGTAAGGTAGGTTTGAAAAAAAGTACAGTTAAATTTCTAAAGAAGAATTTAAAAATAATCTTCCTTCAAAAAATTGTTGATGTTATTTGGTTTCAGTCACCACCAGTGGAAATTTCTAATTTTCTTGACTAATATATAAGATGAAGAAATCTACTATGCCACTTTTCACCAGATTATTTCACTGTACTACACTGGCCTTTGAGGCTCTCAAATATATTGCCACTTAAACACAGGGATTTTAAAGGCATAAACTTTCTCCTCTTTTGTTTCATCTGATCCTTCTTTACGAGTCTTGGTGAATAGAATTCCTGTCACCTCCTAGATCTTTCCTATTTAAGATGATAGTAATGATTCCAGAAGGCCTCCTTTTAGCCACAGTGGTAAGACCTGAATGGATGTGGATGAGTCTGCCAAGAAGAACTCTTATTAAGCAAGCAAACTGTATAGGGGAGAAAAACAGTCTCTATGCTACAGACAGGTAGGTCTGTGTCAGGTGAAAACATCCTTCTGCACTTTGGAGTCATTGTGGGAACCCACAAACAATTATGTGTCTTGATCAATCGGCCTCTGACTGCCAGACCCCGGGTATCCTGTTGATCCTTGTGTTGTTCCAAATAGTTCAACTGAATAATCCCATCTGATGCTTCAGATGCAGGTGATCTCTTCTTACCTGAAGTTATTTTTTCTGGAAATTTAAAGCTCACTTTCTTAGAGATAATGAGCAAGCCAGCCACTTAAGCCTCTATGAAATTTAAATTGCCTTGCCTCAGAAAAGTTTGAGACCAGTACAATACCGTTAAAAATGAGGGAAGTTGCCAAATACACAACACCCTTTGGAACAGTGTTAATGTTTTGTTTGTTTGAAAAAAAAATATTTTTTCAAACTTTGATGAATGAGTTATTTGATTAAACAGTGGTTATAAACCTAGGTCTGTGAAGAAGTTTACACTTCTAGATAATACTGATATTCAGTGAATATAAATTATATGTAGGTGACAGACAAGCTTGTTGATGCAGACAAATTTGGACATGCAGCTTCCTGCTACACTTAGAACCCAGTGTTGTTGACACGACCCTGATTATCCTAACTGGTTAATAAATAAAAGAGTCATGGACAATCCTCTTTATTTGGTTGAGCAGCAAAAGACCCTAATATAAACTAGAATGTCATAAAGGGATATCTTTATTTTTTAAAGCAACCAGGCAGGAGAGAAAGCATAGGTACAGTTGATATTCTTAATATAACTAAGTAAAAAACAAACACCTGTGCTCCTGAAGTCCAAATACAAGTGGAGCAGTAATCTGCTTTGCTAAGCATACTATCACTAATAAATTTTTTTATTTTTACTAAATGTAATGAAGGCCAACCTTGCAAAAATCGAGGGGAAAGAACATAAAGTTTAAAATAAATAATAGCATAAAAAAAAACTTTTAAAAGACTATTATTGTTTGATCACCACGAAAAGTAAATTTCTATTAGACCAGAATTTCTAAATTCCTGTTTGAACAGAGTTTCAGATGGGGAATTTCTTGGTTTGCTTGGTTAACAATCTTGTTGGGATGGAATGGGAGAACCACCATTGTCTTCAATGATGGAAGATTCTTTGCTCTCCCCAGGAGCAAAGCATTCCCTGACATCAAGCCAAAATGATGAGGAAAATAAACTTGGTCCCATAATAACATTTAGGCTGCAGGAAAGAAGCTCAACAAAAACAAGTGATCCCCTGGTATTCTCAAACTTTGTTTTAATTTCCCACAGTGGCACACAAAGTCTCCTGGCCACAAGTTACCTATCATCTTAATTTCTTCTTCTTAGAGGGTTTGTGTTTGCTTTTTTGTCCTTAATGAGACATATTTGCCAAAGAGGCATTCAAAAGGCATTTTTCACTCTTGCGGAAGAGTAATTAGGTCGGTACCTCTTTCCCTGCCAGCATTAGCCGTTCTAAAGAGAACCCTGCCCAGTATTTAATGCCCAAACACAAGAAGCGTCATTTTCACTAATTGGTCTTGAAGTTCCGATGTTCCCAAAGGGTCCTTTTATTTTGCAAGGATCAGAAAGGACATACATAAAATGTGATCATCGTCATCACTAACTTTCATCTCTCGCAACTGCACTCCTACCATTGTCCTTTCCTAGGTTTTTGCAATGAACATGAGCACAGCACTGACAAAGGAGGTCAATAAAGGGCTTGCATTTTTTATAAGAGGGCATCTCTGAGCCAAGTTCAAAAGTTGCAGTAGACGTGTTTATAAATATGAAAATGAGTATAAGTGCAGTGCGTATATACTGTGATTCTTTAATGACAGGATGTGTTTCCCTGACAGGGCTTGGTGCATAGGGAAAAGGGTAATGCTGCTTTAGCATGTGGACTGTGAAATGCAGGGAAAGGAGGGAAAAAAGGAACCATTCAACAAGGGAACCTGGAAACAGAGCATATACTGCTCACCCTTTTCCTCCACAGCCTGATCAAGGCTTTTGGATAAAATGTAACAAAATCTCAGGATTAAAAAGCATGACAAATGATAAAAATGGGGGATGGGTGTGCAACAGAAGACTTATGCATACTTCTTGCTATCCAAAGCCCTGGAAGTAGCTTTATTCACTATCAGGAAGTGTCAGATTCTTTGACATAATGACCGGGCTACATCAATGTCCTTAGAAACATGGCCAAACAATCATTAAGCAGAGATTTAACCATCTGCATTCAGACCGGTCAAATAAATCAGGGTTAAAGCACGAGCCATCTACCCCTCCTTCTGAGTTCCATTTGCTTTTTGGCTATTCTGTTTTTGATTTGTACCTTGAAAATGTAGCTCAAGGCCCTATCATTTCCCAATGTTTCATCCAAGTGACAGACAAACTCTGGTTGTGGCCTTTGTTTACTTTTGGGACAGTTTCTCTCTTAAGAGAGCCGTTTTTCCATTGTAGGAGCTAGCGTTAAAAGGCTGGAGGTGAAGAGAGAGAGAGAATGTTAAAGAGACCCTTTCAAAAACCAAAATTATATGTTTAAATGAATATATTTTTTGGTGCCAGTGCAGTATTAACTATGCAGAAACTAAAATGCTTGTCAGCATCTATACTGTGTGTTTAGTTTTCCACCTCATTTAGGTAACAGCCAGGTTCCCAGACAGGGTAGTTTGCTTATTGGTTATATGTTTGAGTCTCCATACCAGCACTGGAGCTCAGGGTCTGGATGCAATGTCACTGGTTGAGAGATTTAAACATGTAATACCTGGCATTGACCTCAGAATGTCTCACAATTTTCTAGATTATTTAGGATGAAATGTACATACAGTGCCCACCTGTTCCTTACTACAATGTTAAATCCCTTCCAACATTTGAATGTGTTCGATCATTTCATTTTATTCTTTCAGTTCAATGTTGCTTCTTGTCTAATAGAACACAAGGATCATCCTTTTTTTTTTTGTCTTTTTGAGACAGGGTCTCACTATGCACTTCAGGCTGGCGTTAAGCTCACTTTGTAGCTCAGGCTGGTCTCGAACTCACAACAGTCCTCCTGCCTCAGCCTCCAGAGTGCTGGGATTACAGGCCTGCACCACCACGCCTGGCAAGGATCATCCTTTTATTCCAATGTATGCCAATAACCTTCCAAGTATCTGACATTCAACCACAAGAAACAAGAGCAGCAAATGACAGGTCTAATTCTATTACATGTGGCCACACCCTGCATCTTGGAAACCGCTGTTTCTGAGATGGCAAGCTTCAAACCCTGCAAGTCAAGATTATGAAATCTTGTGATGCCATCTCAGGCAGAACCTCCTCCAGTGCCTCTAGAAATGCCCACACCCAAAGACGGTAGCGCAGATGACAGCACTGTTCAATGAAGTGACTTAACCTGTTTGAGAGGTTTCCTGTGACCCTCAAATGCCACCACGATGACCACTCTCCTAACCATACTTAAAGACAGACAAGAACCGAAATTCAGTCTCCTCAGTCTTTCCATTCATTACGTAATCAGCCCAGTGTTGTCTCTGGATACATGGTTTCTGAGTTTGTGGATGCCCACGGCAGCTATTCTATAAATCATTAAAGCAAACATACTAATATCAGTCATGAACTTGGTCAGTAGGCAGAGACAAAGAGCTAGCAAGGAATAACAAACCATACAGTGTAAGAAAATAAAACCACTCATCCTCCTCAGTTTCCTGGAATGTGAACAACAGATGATAACAACACAATGAAACACCACACATTAGTGAAAAAGCAAATAATAGAAGTTGTAGGCACATGTGTTTGCTTTTCCATCTCTATTTCAATAAGTTGCTTAATGGGAAAACACCTCACTTAAGGTTATAACATCACTGCTTCCATAATTGATGTGAGAAATGGCATTCATACCAGACGTATATGTATAGAAATCAAATTCTCCCAAGAAATGATTTTTTTTTTTCATCAGCAAAAGCCAATTATCTTCCAAAAAACTAAAAGTTAAATACACTGAGATCAAGCCTCTGGCATTGCCATGTAATCTGCTAAAACATACAAAATACAGATGTAAATGAGGAAACTTTTTAATTAATAATGTTGATGTCCTAGTGTACTTCTCTTGCATCTGAATTTCTTATCCACAAAATTTCTTATCCATAAAAATTCCACATTCAACATATCCATTTATGGATAAGAAATGATCATTTCAGGGTCTTCTTGCTTATTAGTTCTACTTTGCCTTTATACATTACGTCCATGAGATTTTATTATTAGGACTTTGTGCACCATTCATATTCTCACAAAGGAATTCAATTGACTATGAGTTCTTACACTTCACATGTCTTCAGGATAATAAATACAGACCCTTTTCAGGTTGCTTTTAATAAGGAAGACGGATTATAGCCAAATGTAGCTAGGTTCCCATAGACATTTTCCTCTTGAACATTTTGATATGTCAGTAGAACAACCCCTCCATGGATGCTTCTTTTATTTTACTGATGCTTAACTTTATTTTTCTAGTGTTACCTTTAGAGGCCTCAAACTCTTCCCCTCTGTTTTTCTGAGTTTCTAGCTCTGTTTCTGAGTGTCAGCTTGCTAGACATGTGTTACATCATGAAACGCCTGGCTTCAATATTCCTCTGAAACCTGCCCCCTTGGGTCATTTGCAAGGTCGCCCACTATTGTGAGAGAAAAACCAAGATTGTCTCCATTGGTAGCAAAATTTTGCCAAGGGAGTTCCTCTTCCTAACCCCAGGGGGCCTTCAGGATATTGTGCCATGCGGTGTGGGGGTGTAGACACAAAATGACAGAGGACTGGTGACAACTTGTTCTTTGCTTCTCAGCCAAAGATCTCAGCTGAAATTACTATCCTAGAACCTCTAAGCAGCCAAAAGGCTGAGCACCAGACTTTTTAACTTAGAAACAAAGATCATCTACTGATTTTTGGAGAGCAACTGAGGGGTCAACTTCTCCCGATAAGGCAGGCAGTGTTCCAATGTTCAAGGCAGGAGACTGCAATGATACATAGGCCCATTAGTTCCTTCTAAGACTCACAAACTCTGATCAGCATACAGGAGACTGCACCTTTGCCTCAATTTCCCTAATTCTTCTGTCTACCAGAAACAGAGGAAGTAGATACAGTGCCTCAGCACACTTGCTGTGCCTAGTCCTTTGTTAACTCTCTGTTTTAAGTAAAACTCTTTTTTAGCAAGAAAAAGGAAAATGCTACCTCGATTATCCTTCCTGGTGCACCCACCTAGCCTCCCACCAAAGAAAACATCAAACTGCAGTTTCCAACGGCATAATAAATATCTCCTCCCCCTCCTCCTCATCCTCTTCTTTCTCTTCCTCCTCCTCCTCCTTCTCATTTTTCTATCTTTGTCCAAAATTATTCTCCAGGTACAAACTCTCTAAAGTCATGTCAAGATATGGTAATAACTTCTATTTTTAAAAGCTTTTTCATTAGGTCACACAGCATCACATGGCAGATGTCACTACTAAATCTAACCTGTGTAACAGGTGTAGAAGTGACCACAGAGGCTCCCTGGGACAGAAGCACCAGGCAGGCCCCCAGGAGCGCTCCGCTGCTCTCGCCCCAAAGCCCCCACGCCCCAGGCCCCCCGCCTGCGAGCCCTGCAGCACTGACTGGGGAAGCCCTCGTGGGCACAGCTCACCTGTTTATAGGCGTCGAGCAGGAAGCTCTTCCAGACGCAGCGCAGTCCCTCTGAGGTCAGCATGCGCCGCCACTCTCCGCGAGTGGACTTGGATCGGCTCAGCAGCAGAACCACGTGCTTGAGCAGAATGACCGAGTCATAGAGCGCCAGAAAGAGGCAGTTGGAGAAAAAAACTGGCAGAATCTGCAGTGTGATCAGCAAGTCTATGCTGAGGATACCCATCTTCTCTGCCTCCTTAGTCAGTCCCCTTGTGCGCTCTGGTTCCCCTTCACCCTCTTATTTAAAAGAGGGGTGGTGATAAAGGGGGTGGGGGAGGTAAGGAGGAAGGCTGAGGGTGGGGGGAGAAGGAGAAAACTAAATTAAAAGGAAGCCCAAGTTGTCTCCTCTTTCAAAGAAGCAGAAATGGCACGACCAAGCTCAGTCCCTCCAGCCCAGCAGTTGGAGCGTGCCCATCAATTCATTCAATTCGGAGCTGCT
>PVKA01020170.1:0-40845 GCA_004027165.1 Ctenomys sociabilis | reverse complement strand
AAAAAAAACTGCTTGTTATTGTTCAATAACAAACCATGAGAACTTATTTGAAGCAAAATGAGCATTCATGCACTTGTTCTAAATCTATAGGAATAGTGTTTCTAAGTTCCTTTGATTTGGCCACAAGCAGGCTGTAATCCTATATGTCTAGGCAAAAAAAAAAGTCATTCTTTACGCAATATATGGGGTTTGTTTGTTTATTTATTTATTGGCGGAATCAGGGGTTGAACTCAGGTACTTGCACTAGCCAGGGAAGCATTTATTCCACTGAGCCATCTCCCTGGCCCCAAAACACGGGGTTTATATATATGCTAAAATTATAATGTAATTCACTTTCATTTTAATGTATTTGATTGTTACAGTGCCTCACTACACAGCTCAGACTCATATGATCTTCCTATTTTCAACTTCCCCGTGCTGGTTTTACAGGCATGTGCCACAAGGCTCTCTGGCTCAGTGCGCCCTGGGGCCAGGGCTGTGCAGGAAGTGGTGCTGGGACCCCACCACAGTCCCTGTGCTTGCCTGTGTTTGCATTAGCAGGCACTTTAGTCCACTGAAGTATCCCCCCAGGCAAGAAGTTAATTAGTTACTTCATTGCCCAACCTTTTCTGATTCATATAATGTCTTAAGAGAAAAAATACATGTTACTAAATGAAAAGGTGACTGTTTTCATTCTCTCTGAGTATATATTATATTTAAGTGAAGTATGTTTCCTATAATAAGAAGAAATGACATAACAAATACAATATCATTAGAAACATATAAGATTTCCAAAAGGAAGAATAAAATAATAAAAAAGAATATTAAAATATTTTCAGTATTAAATTTTTGATTATTTTTTATTAATTTTACTGAGAAACAAATATCAATGAGACAGTGTCAAAATAGGTTAGTAGGACACCTACAATAATTAATACATTTCATATTGTTGTCTTCATAGTAGTTATTCATAATACAAGATGCAGACATGATGTCCTGTCCAAACATTATTAGTACAAATCTTTCTCACTGAATTAAGAGAAAGTAGGGGTATATCTACACTATCTTGTATACACAGATAAAAAATGGTCCTTCATTTATATTCCCCCCTTTTCTTTTAGTTTTGTCAGAGATGGGTATTCCATTGCCAATTTAAATATTGTAAGTGTATAAATTCAGCAAATAATCCAATATATTTTTGATCAAGAATTATTTTTCTTTTAAATCTAAGTGATCAAATATTGTTGAAACTTTATCATAGGGCAGGTTAGGGTAAGATGGAAGTCTGACTTTTTGCTTCTGTTAATATTCACCATTTCATACTTAACCATGAGGCTTGTCTTTCAGAGATCCATACTAGTTTGGGATTAAGAGTTTCAAGAGCTACACACTTGGTAGAGGTAAAAGGAGAATAGCAACAATCCTATTGTGTAACCATAGTGTAGGGTCTTAATTTTCCTAAACAGACTACACAAAAATGTTTTAGATAGCGTTAGACTCTGCTCAGTACAACTTTGTAAGGTTCATTTGATGAAAACTGAAAAATATTTTCAGTCATGGAATTGCCTTTCAAAATTGATGTCATAGTAATTTGGCCTTAAAAGGAGAGAGAGAAAAAGAGAGACAGAGACAGGCACAGAAATGGCGAGGATATTTAATTATTTTTATTATTTAAGGAGAGCAGAAATTAGAATTAAAACAAAAATTACAGGTGATACAAATTTCACTTATCAAAGTAATATGAATTTCACAGTATTTTCTGTGATACATAGTACTATTTTGCAACCTGTTATTCGTATACTTTGGTTAAATTTTCATTGAATTGTAGATAGTGTTGAATTTCTTGTTTAATTTCATCTGTGACCCATTGATTGCTGAGTGGGGTATTTAATTGTCATGTATTTAGGGTTTTTTTTTTCTGGTTTCTTTTCTCATTTATTTCCAGTCTCATTGCACTGTTGTCAGATATTATACATGGAATAATTTCTGGTTTTTTTTTTTAGACATACTTAGGCATGATGTATGGACTAGCATGTGGTCTACTTTAGAAAATGACCCATGTGTAACTGAAAAAAAATGTGTATTCACATAGATAAACGTGTTTTCCTCACCAGCTTCCTATTCTTCCCCTCCACTCTGTAACTCTTTCCTTTTGAATAAGTTTATTTCCTTTTCCTAGTGTGTACTTTTGCCCTTCAGATTCTATTTTTCTCTTTCAGATTCTCACACTAACGTTACCAAAGATTCAAACTTATTATGTTTTATAGCTGAATAGTACTCTATTGTGTAAAAATACCCTATCTTTCTTATCCATTCTTCAGTTTATGAGCATCTGGATTGTTTCCATGTTTATCTATAAGAAATTGTGCAGCTAGGAACATGGGTTCACATATATCACTGTGGTATGAGTTTTTCCGTTCTTTTGGAAAAATGTCCAAGAGAGGAATAGCTGACTTCAATGGGACCTAGAATATTAGCTTTCAAAGAAATCTCCACACAGTTTTCCATAGTCGGTACTCCCACCAACAGTGGAGAAGGGTTCCTTTTCCTCCACAGCCTATGCAGCATTTATTATTGGTTGACTTCTTAATTTTAGCTATTCTTTCTAGGGTTAGATGGTATCTCAGTTATTTTGATTTCCTTTACTTGAATGAGCAATGATGTGGAACATTTTTTCATATATTTACTTGCTATTTGTATTTCTTCTTCTGAGAAGTATATATTCATCTCAGATGTCTATTTTTGGATTGGGTGTTTGAATAGGGGCATCCTGATTTTTTTTAAGTCTTTGTATGTTCTAGATGTTAGGCATTGAGACACTTAAGATAACTCAAACTAGATAACAGCACTACAGCAAATCATTTGGAAGGTTTGTTAGTAAAATCACCTTGTTAAGGCTTCCCATTACTTAGCTCAGAAAGCTGTAAAGCATAGCTGTCCACCTGGACTTGCACAAGTCACTAATGTACCAAACTCAGTTTTGTGTCATTTGTAGGAGCTTGAATAACTTGAAAACACATGGATGAGTAATTATCATCTTAATTTTCTGAAAATCTCTAATAGTCTTTATAATATACTAGTTAGAAATCATGCACCCTTCATAACATTTTAACCTAGAATGCATGATCATAATTTTCTGTAATTCAGTCTCTTTGTCTCTGTCTGTCTCTGTCTCTGTCTCTGTCTGTGTCTCTGTCTCTCTCTCTCTCACACACATACACACACATATATTGGGAACTGAACAACTTAGGACCTTGAACTTGCTGTTCAGGTGCCTGTGCCTCTGAGCTATATTCCCAGCCCTGTAATTTAGACTGTTAACCAATTAAGTGGGAATAAGCTACAAAGTTACTGTGTAACTTAAATTAGAAAATGTACATAAGTGATTTGAATTCTGTCATGTAGTAATCTCTTAATAAATAATAATTATTTTGTAGGAAAATCTAGCTAAATTCTCCTATTAGAATAATATTATTTTAAGAAAACTAAAAGTGGGATATTTTTTAATATAGTCACAGTTTATATAATAAATTGAGTTCTTATAATGTAATTCTAGATGAGTTTCCTCATGCTGTTCTTAAGGAATTTGGTTTCATTTTGTCTTCAAAGTGAACTGAAGTTAAATTTTAGACTCACTTTTATGGTTATAATCTGGTTGGAGTAATGCCCCAATGAAGGGATTCCTTAGTAAGGTCAGTTTATGCTTTGATCATTGCCCAGCCCACCAAGGTTCAGAGATATTTATTTATGTTTTCAATTACAATAGACTGTAAAAGAGAACATTTCCTTTGTCTCCCTATATATATAACACTGGATACAACTAACGGATAGCAAGATTGTGGTGAATTCCTCTTGCAATGTTGGTGGTTTCAGAAAAAATGGTCTTTTTCTTGGAAACAAGAGTTATAAAAATGATGTTTAAAATAAAGGAAAACTACATCAGTGCAAAGAAGATGAAGGCTTTAATAAATTTGATTCTCAGATGATTGATAAAGAATAAAGTACAGAATAATTATGCTTCTATTTATGCAGAAGTAGAACAATATAGTGATGGCAGAATTGACAGAAATTAAATTGGAAAAGCAGTTGTGGAAATTTGGAGGTCATAGGAAAAGTCAGTACTCTATCTCATAGTCGGTAAGACTTCATATGACTCTACTTTTCTCAGTATAATGAATGTAATTTTATGAATACAAAGGAAATTCTATGTTAACATTCTATGTTAAATCCTATGTTAAAATGGCAAAATAGTCAGAATTCTCCCATTTCTTGGTTTACTATTTAGAAAAAAGAAAGCACTTTCCTGGAAAACCCAAACATATACATATTAGAAAATAAATACACAAACAAGTATATCGTTTAACATGTGCATGGTGCTGATGTAAAAGTTTTATACTTCTACAAACCCATTTGATTTGTGAATTGGTCACTTAATGGGATTTCAACCCATTCCCCTGGTATCTTTCCTTATTGTCTAACACTACCAAAATCAGCTCATACCAGAAGCCACTTTTGCAATCATAATTGTTCAACTACTTTTTGAGTTCAAGTTCTTTTCAGATAGAAAAGTGGAAGCCCTAAATATTACCAAAGCTAAACTTTAAATAAACTCTGATAAGAACTGCAGAACTAAGAACAAATAATTTATGTAATAAATTTTGTAATGAAAACAGATAACCTGTGTCTCATCTTCCCCTGAACTCTATCTTTCTTGAAAGTATCTTGCTGTACTTCAGGCCTTCTTGTCTCTTTCAAGGTGACACCAGCATTTGACACATTTAGTAGACGTGAGTCTATAATCTGAGCCAACATATTAATTACAAAGATCTTGGAAGTGTGCTAAATTTTCCTTGAGCACAAAAGCAAATGACTGCTCTTCTAACAATCAGTTCTAATCTTTGATCTTTTTTGATCATGTATGTTGATAGTAATAGCATGAAAGAATAACATCATGTAAAAGAATTAGTAAACATTGATAAGAAGGTATTGGCTCAAAGATAAGGCAATCACATTTGGCTAAAGAATCCAGGTTCTTCCTCATGTATTCAATGATTTTCTTTTTCTGAATTTTGAATTTGATACCATTTCTGGACTGCCAAGATTTTATGTGATTTAATTATGCGTAACAATTTCCATTAAATGTAAATTGAGAGAGAAGATAGGGACTTCCTCTTTCAAATATGCAGATCTAAAGCACCTGCTTACGCAAACAGAAAGAGAGAGAGAGACAGAGAGAGAGAGAGGGAGAGTGAGAGAGCATCTGCTTTTAGTGGAAGTCACATGCTTGGGTATAGAGTCCTTTAGACTGTCACACACCAAATGCTTAATTTCATGTACACCTTCTCACCCGCATTGCTGTTTTTATTGTTACTTATGCACTGATGAAGAAATGGCACAGAATTTCACAGCCAGAACTTCATTTGTCCCTGTCATCTGTATGCTCCTCCTTACAGAAGACAAATTAATTGAGTCTCTGCTTCACATCTTTGCATACAGAGATCTTTACCAGCACAGTCCACATTCATGTTTGAAAACCCTTCTCAGTCACAGAATGGAATCTTCTATCTGTTGTCTCTGTCAATCGCAACCCAAACACTGCCAAATCATCTGGCTGTGTGCAACACATAAAATAATGAAGCGACAGGATTTAGTAAGCAATGCAGTTGGAGTATAATTGTGCTCAAAAAGCTTAGGTAAAGTCCAACTCTTACAAATCACAAAAACCTTGGATCCTCCAGGGCATCGAGGAAGAGTTGTTGCAAAGCAAATGCTACCCATGGATGAAGATGGATATCAAACCTTGTCAGATAAAACCAGAGCTTAACATGCTTTAAAATGCTCCAGGGAAGGAGCCCCTTTTGCTTCCGTCCTCTGGACTTTTTTCCTGGGTAAATGCAGGCAGCTTTCCAAATCATGAATGTTCCCTCCAGCAAAGTCTGGTCCTTGTGAATGCATTCTTGGATGGCAGACTGTCTTTGGCAGAAGCCCCAGAGTAAGCAGATATATGCCCAGGAAACAAACTTTTCAATCTGGGAAGGTTAATTCAGATGAACTGCAAGGAAGTCAGTTTTCAATCATGCTGATTTCTTCTAAATTAAGCAGTGCTGGAAGGCATAGACACTGGCACCTCAGCTATTAAGATAAGTTTGACTCATTTAGCAGCAGTGATAGAACTGGGAAGCTGAATGAAATGAGCAAACGCCAGCACTACTGGTAAACAAGTGTTCACACCTGTTAACAGCTGTGTGTGTCTGCCGCACCAGGTGTGCTATGCAAACTCAACTCAGTGCCACATTTATCATTTATTAAGAGTTATCAAATTGCATCATGCAGCCAATGCTTCTGGCAATTGTCACACATAAAGCTGAATGTAATTTCTCATGGCCCTCAATTAAATGGATTTATCAGCATCATGGACATCAGAGATCAAATCTGCGAGACTGCTATAAAAAATTCTGTATCCTGAAAAATTGGTAAGGAGAACTCTTCCACAACTATAGTCTTGGGCATGATTTCTAAAAGCTATTCAATACTAGTTTTCAAGAAGCCAATGAAAATTTTTCTTGCTGAATTTTCTTTTTTGCCATAACAAAGAGGGGGATATTTCTAATCATCTTAGAAGATGTAATGAAGAGATTTAGAGAGCTGATTAAACTGCTGCCAAGCCAATCAAACCCAAAACTTGGCAATTTGCATATCATATATTGCATATTCTGTTGTAATAGCTGAAGAGACACTGAGCTGCATTTTCCACATACTGGTGAGGCAATTCTTTTAACTGTACATTTCTCCTACTGTGAGCACATCTATCAAGGATATAGAAACTCTTGAATAGTAAATCATAGAATCAATAAAGTGGCAAAAGTCTTATGGGTAAGTAGTGTTATATTTTCTCCCTCAGTTTTTTTTCCTGCTTTTCTAAAACATCTCTCCCTGATGCGCTTCTTCACAAATACTTCTAGTGATAAGGAACTCCATACTTCTGAAAAAGTAATTATTTTCCGAAGAGCACATATATTTTATTTATTCACCTATACATTTATTACTAAGAGGCAGTGGTCTGAGAATGTCATGTAGGGGATATGATTGCACTGAGGATCCTTCATGTGTGGTGTTAATCTATGATGCAGTATCCAAATGCAGACCAAATTAGAAACTTTGTCCTTTGGGAATTTGGATGGAAGCCAATGTTGTATGGATCTTTCAAGTTTTCTTAACAACTCCCCTCTTTCAAAGATTAATTTTGCACCATATTTCCATTCTAGCCCCTACAGATACTCTGCTTTTCTGAAGCCATATCAGGGCTATGTGTCCCCATTAAAACTGCTGTTGTGGACAGTTGTTAACAACAAGAAAATAATACAAAGATCTGAGGATATACTAGGATTAATTAATTTGTGCTGCAATAAGAAAATATTATACTGTTTTATGAAAAGAATTTTAATCAACTGCCCATGGGTCCCAATGGATAATTGTACACCAAAATCATGGTCTATAGATATAAATAATAATGGAAACCACACCCAAACATCCCATCTTACTGTCTTTTTCAGAGTCCTAGAGCTTTCTATAAAGATAATGTTGAAAACAACTATCTATTCTTTTATTTCTATGTTCCATATGCATGACTTGAAATATATTTACAGACTAATCTCAATCAGAATAAAAATGATAAACTTGTAAGTGATAGAGTAACATCTTTTAGATTTTAAACTGTAGTTAAATATACTTAGTCTTATTTGTATGTCATTAAAATGAGATATTTGACAAAGTAAGATAAGTTGAAATGATTCTTCTTTCTGTCTTATATTGCTGTGCTTGTGTAACCCTAGATTCATCTGTAGCCCAAATTGATATTGTTGCCAATCATTTAAAAAGGAGATTACAAACACATCTGGGGCAATTCTTTCTTTCCTAAGGGAAATAGCTTATGTCTCAGTTACTCTTCTCTCATTGCTGGGACAAATACCCAACACCTGAAATGGAGGAAGGAAAGGTTTATTTAGCTCCCAGTCAGTGCGGGTTTCAGTCCATACTCGGCTGGCTCCGAGTCAGAGTGACACATGACAGAGAGCAACCTTTCATGGTGGTGGCAACAAGCAGAAAGCAAAGGGAGGAGTAGTAACAACAATGGCTACAGAGAGCACATCTGTTTCTCTGTCTTTCTTATTCAGGCCATTCACCCCAGGCTGGGTGTAACACTCATACCCATAATCCTACCAAAACTGTGACCCATAATTCCAGCTTTGGATCATGAATTAATAGCAGACTGTAGAACTGTGCCTCAATGACTGCACAAAGCTTTGGGAGGGGCAAATACACACAAACCATAACTGCTTATGTACCTACAGCTGTGTTGTGTCTGCTATATGCAAGAAAAGTTTAAATGCTACTCCTGATAAAGGTTATATTTCTGGTGGGAGACATTAGAGGATAAATACGAAGTCATATGTAAAAATATATTAGTGGATAAATCATTTGCACATAAAGCAGGCCAGATTATCTTAGTTGGATATTTGGGGATAACAAGCTGTTGGTCCAAGATTCCCAAACTAATAGTTGAGTAAGGAGCTAATGAGAGTAGTGTGAGAGCTAAGTGTGAAATCCTAGCAAGGAGACAAACACCTACCTATTATCAAACTGCTCAAATTTTACCACACAGGTAAAAGCAGACAAGCATCACAGACTCAAGATGTAGGCTAGTAGGGAGAAGCCCAATTTGTTTATGTAGTTTGATGAGACACACAAAAGAAAGGGATTAGTCAAATGGTTTGTGTTAACAAAAAAGAATTTAATTTGTTCTTTCAAATAGGCAGCTATTTTTGTACCCTTTAATTTCAGGATGATGTTCCACTTTGGTGATTTTTTCTTGTACTTTGCCGTCAATCTATCTTACCCCTATTTCTTTATTCTAATGTCGGATTCCTTTTGGCATCCATTCAGTTATACATGTTTAGATGGCTGGCAATATCATTGGAAGCCTGTATTGCATCAGGGTTTCTAAAGTCAGTTTTGCCTGCAGAAATTGATTGGAAAGTTTTCAGGAAAGCAACTGAATTTCTTTCAGCATGTTTCACATGAAACCTTGAAGGCACGTGAACATATCTCATTGACGCATATCCTATAAGCTCATGCTGCATTTTATTGATACCTATTTTCCACTTGTTCTTCCTTACAGTAAATTAGAAGGGCAAATAGATTTTATAAAAGCTCAATAATTCCAAAAGTCTTAGATGATTTTAGAGTGTGTTATGCATGCAGCACACATATGAGCTTGCTCTCTCTCTTTCTCTCTCTCTCTCGCTCTCTCACCTTTCAAACTGATTTCTGGAGACAGCTAAACCAGCTGTGTCAGTTGGAAGATGCCCATTAGAGATCATATCATATCTCTCGCCCACTGTCTCCTTCTTGCCTTCTCTGTGTCAGTCACATAATTCAGTCCTGCCATGGCCACTCACCTTTGACAGAAAATTTCAAGGAGGTTATTCCACGGAGGAATTAACTCTGATAAAATAATTCCATCCTTTGGATACCTGGCCTGCATGGATTTATCATCATTTAGGAAAGTGACTGAAATTATACCTTTAGGATGAGGGTTTCTAGAGGTGGAATACAGGTTGAACGCCTTTAGCTAGCTTTGCCCGTGGGTTGAGCATAAAATGGATCCCAGGAAATCTATTTCTTTTTTCTCGCTGCACAGAGCTATTCAACATTTATCCATTATCATAGAAACAATTCAATTAGTGACTCTTGGGGAACAGAATATATCCCTGATATCTACACCTTAATAGCCTCTATATATCATTGCAATCTAATTTCCACATTGAATTGAATGTAGATGCTTTGCCCATAGATTTTCTTTTAAAGTTTAAATAGCACTATTTTAGTTCCACTCCCATAATGCTTTCTTGGTACACATATTAAATGTTTTCTGCCTATTCATATTCTGCATTCTGTAACTTAATACAGCTGTTTTGATTTGAGTTTGACTTTTTAATTTTCAAATAAATCATTAGGATGAAAGAGCATCGAATTGTTTGCCAGTTGGAGCCTGTTTTCATTATCATCAGTGAATTATTCAAAAGGATTCCTTTCCCTGGTGCTCAGAGTCTCAGACGTGGCTTTCTCCTCATCATCCTACTGGTGTTTCTCCCTTTCCTCATGCTGCATCTGAGTGCAGGTGTGCATGGAGAGACCTGGATTGGTCTCAGTCATGAATGGAGAGCTCCTGGTTTGGGTCCACTATAAAAACACAGACTTCTGACTGCACAGGTCCATTCTATCCTGACTTGATGGCCCAGGCACAAAGAAGATGGTCTTGAGATGTGCCTTCTGCAAGAATAAGGGAACATGAAATGTCCTTCCTCTTGATCTCCTTTGTGTTGTAACCTAGAGGAATATGCTCTTCACTGTCTGATTTTATTCTCCAAAACCACAATATATGGAGATCTATTAGACAAAGTAACTCCAAATATGTGTACAATAAGGCTCATTTGCCATTTACGCCTGATATTCGTTGTGCCATAGCACGCATAGAACTAGAGGTAGCAACCGGTTTTAGTGAAGAAGTGCAAGAAGAAACATTATGTAACGGCTTTGATTGTAGCTGTGGTGTTATTTCTCCTGACATTACCTTCACACTTTAGATGTCAATGAATAACATTCAACCTGCACCCTCTGGTCTCCTCCCTTTCATATCCTTTCAAGGCACCACACTCTGGCTGACTCACCTTTCTCCAAAATGACTTCATAGAAATCCTCCCTCTGTATTGTGCCTAAAATTGACCCTCATGTTGCTACTTCCAAGATTAAGCTATAATCATAGAATTTCAGCCATATTGTCCTTTTTTTCTCTTACCATCCTAAAGCTTTTGTTCAAATTTCTCCTCCTGGGTAGACCTCCTCACCCACACATGTCTTTTCATTATACATGTGGATAGTCTTATTGCTTTTTTGACCTATTTTATATTAAATAAGAACCATCTTATGGGGCCGGCTAATAGCTCAGTGGGTTAAAGGGCCTGAATACAGGCACACGAGTCAGGGCTTTGATCTCCAGGCCTGCCATGCCAGCCTTGTCCCTGGAGGATGGTGGGACAGCAATTGAGACTGGGTGTGGTGGTGCACACCTGTAATTTCAGTTCTTGGGAGGCTGTAAATAGATGGATCACTATGAGTCCAATCTAATAGTGAGACCCTGAACACCTTGTAGATCCTTCCTTAAAATAAAAAAAAAAAAAATCTTATGACCTGTATGACCCTTCAGATCATACCCTCTTTGAAAATATTCTTATCAAACTTATTTCTCATTGAATCTTCCTCCATCCTCTAGTAATGGATTGCCCCAATGTAACTATTATGTTATACTCACCTATCCTTTAGGTCATGCTATACTGATAACTAGTGCTTCTCTACAGATAACGCTCTCATTTTCCATTTCCTTATTATCCCCATCGTTCTCGGTATAACATATACTTAAGTACCTTTTATGGTTTGTGTCTAGCTGTCCCCCACAAACCTCATGCAACCATTTGGGTAGGCTTCTAGAGTCTGTGATTAATTCATGATCCAATGCTGAGATTGTGGGTGTGAGTGCTGCACTTCTCCTGCATTGGACAGGCTGAACACAATGTAATGGAGAAAGAGGGATTTTCTGGATGCTGGAGCTGGTTCTGCTCCCTTTGTTCGTAGCTGTTTGCTACCACCATGAGCAGCTGCCCTCGCCCATGTGCCACTCTGTGATGGAGCCAGCAGATTATGGGTTGAAACCTCCACTAACTGTGAGTTAAATAAGTCTTTCCTTCCTTATTTTTGGATGTCAGGTATTTTGGTCCAAGCAATTTGAGAAAAGTAACTGAAACAACCCTTAAGACCTAACTTAGCCTCCGACTCTCAGCATCTCAGTTCAGTGAGTGTGTGGTGAGTCTGAGGGAGAGCCTTTGGCTTCTTCCCCTGTGTGCCGGCTCCCAGGAGGGCCCACCCTCAAGTCCACTGAGTGAGTGACCGGCCTGAGACACCCAGGACCGACTTGCAGGGCAACTCCCCAAGACCCTGCCCCCAAGCCCACGGAATGAGTGAGAATTGTCCCCACTCTTGGCATTCCAGTTCGGTGAGTGTGTGGTGATTCTGAGGAAGAGCCTTTGGCTTCTTTCCGTGCGCGCTCTGCCCCATCCAGAGCCTCAGGCCCCAAGATATCCTAGCCAGAGACCTGTCTAAGACACCCCAGACAGGCCAGCCTGGCAACTCCCTGGAGCCCCTGCCCCCAAGCCCACTGTGGGAGTGGGAACTTCTGTGACTCTCATGGCACTTGATCCACCCCCACCTGACCTGGTGAGAGTGAGGGAGAGCTTCTGCACTCCCCAGTGCTCCCAGGGCCAGGAACCTAACAGACGGGAACCACAGGCTCATAGTTGTACTGGAAGAGCTGCAGCAAAAAGGAACTGAACACAACAGATAGATCCAGGCCAGGCATAACTGGATAATTTCAAACTTAATAGACTGGCACCTGAATCTCATTATGCACCAAAGCTCTACACTGAAGGTCAGAGGTCAGTGCTATACAAAATGACAAAGACAAGGAGAAAAATGCAATTTCAGGCCTAAAGTCCATCAATAAGTGCAGAGGACACTAGCTCAGCTAAAATGAATGAATTAACAGATACAGAAACAAAGGAAAAACAGCAGAAAGGTATATAGGGGAACTCAGACCAGAATTAATGACTGAAATAAAAAAAGAAATATTTGAATACATAGCATCAGAAGTCATGAATCAAATCCAGAAACATATGGGGTAAACCCAATTCCCAGACAGAACAAGTGCAGAGAACTCTATTCCAGCTGAATCGTATGAATTAACAGCGTCAGAAGCAAAGAAACAACAGCAGAAAGGTAAAGAGGAACTCAAGCAGAAATAATTTCTGAAATAAAAAAAATCTTTGAAATCATAGCATCTGAAGTAGAGAAACAATTCTGGAAATATATAAAGGAAACCCAATTTGGGAGAAACTCTGCAGTAAAAGAATTAATAGCTACCTCTAAAGAACACATTGATAAAAAACATAGAGGAGATAAGAAATATGATGGATTCCTGGATGAGCAATGCAGAAAAGAAATAGAATGCATGAAACAGAGTCAAAGAGATGTAGAAGAACTTAAAATATCAATCACGAGTCTACAAAGATCTAACTTACCTTTTACACTCTTTCAATTTTTTCTTTGCATAAGTACTAGAAAGAGTTGGGCTTCCACATCTGAACTTTTATGAATCTTTATTCATGCATCTTGGAGTGTTTGTATATTTGTGTCTTCTGCTTCATGTGCTGACCCACAACTCTTTGAGAGCACAAAATCTTGTTTGAGTGTCCTCAAAACTCAGCATTAAAGATGAAATATATTTGGGGCTCAGTAAAGTTTCTTACATCAAGACAGTGTGTCATGGATTCCTTTTCATAAATTTGCAGTAAAAGAAATTGTAATCATGATCTTTCTGCCTGTCTTAACCAGAGCGATATCCTTAATAAATGCCACTCTTCAGTCACTGCCTGTCTTTTCCCACAACATTCCTAAGCACTGCTTAGTTAAAGTTTACCTTGTAGGAAAAACTGATATTTTTCAGAGTTCTCTTGAAGCAGTTTAACTACACAAAAAGAAAAAAAAAATCACTTTCTGATTGCTAATGGAGAACATACTGAGATTGTATCACAGCGACAGATTGTGGTATAGACCTTGCAACAATCAAAATAGGAAATAAACACTTTCTTTTACCAGGAGTGCCATTAAAAAGTAAAATTTAAAATAAGCTTCATTACAATAGATGTAATATCAGAACCCTCCACTCCCTCAGATGAGAATTAAAAAATAAAGATTTCAAAGGGATTTTGTGTGTGTGTGTGTGAAACCGGCGATTGAACTCAGGCCCTTGCACTTGCCAGGGAAGCACTTATTCCACTGAGCCATCTCCCTGGCCTCCAGAGGGATTTTTTAAAAAAATCATTCCTAACAAAATCCTCCTTTGGAGAAAAAGTGGCAACTTGTGAATTCTGAGCCAAGCATTTGATGCGGGTCTGCCAGGAAGCCAGCCCCTCCATCAACGAGAAGGATAAGTGGAACAATTTGAGGGTCAGAAGCCAAGGGAGGCAGGAGACTCACAGGCTCTCATTCCTGCACCTCTGTTATCTTCCACTGGTCTTCTTGAAATATTTTCTTTTATTAGAAATTTAACAAACAATAGAAATGATAGTGACACAGATTCCCACTCTCAAGTTAATCAGGCAGAAAGTGTTCCAATGTTATGTAAGATGTGGAGCTGAAATAATTGACCTTCCAAATGGGAGCGGAAAGTTATAAGGAAAAAAATGCATTGTTTTGGGCCTGTCTTCAAGCTAAATTTAGGAGGGCAGAAAGATCTGAATGAATTATTAGTCTCACACAAAACAACTTAGTGATTTAAACTGAAGCCATTTTTTAAAATTCTCAAATGACTAACCCTTTGGTTTATTTCCTAAGAAGGTTCAATGTTCTATATTTAATTAGTGAAATAGTGAACATTAAACTTAAATCATAAATGTGTTTCAAAAGAAAAGAAAGAAACCATAATATTGAGCCTAAAATGGAATTCTCAATATGGACATGGCAATTAAAATCGTTTTTCTTTTTTAATTTTGAAACTTTTTTCTCTCTTTTAATTATAGGAATAGAAAATGTTCATATTTTTTACATTGCAGAGACATAGACAGAAATATTTACACTTTACTCTCCATTTCCTGAATATCACATTACATGCATTATTGTAAGAATGAAAGAAATGAAAAGGAATGAATGAGACAGAAGGAGGGAAAGGGAAAAAAGAAAAGGCACAGAAATGATGAGATTTTGAGACAGGAATAATGAGAGTGAGAAACAAAGGCAAATGCCAAGTTGCCACAGAACATGTGAAATGTCTAGAGTGTGCTTAGAATTGTTTCTCATTTACCTACAATCACTACTCCAAGCCAGGAGGCTTGTTTATCCAGGGATTTGAAGCAATCTTCATCCCCACGCCCTGGGGAAAACAAGCATTCAGATGGAAAAGCATGCCAGGTGGAAGATCCGTACACCAGGCTGTGGGTCCCCACCACACCTTTGCTAGCATTGATTCTCTCCTTGCTTCCATTATGAACAACTTTTGGGGGATTCATTTTATAGCAGAAATTGGATGCATGAACTCTGAGCTCTGGTGCAGAAAGAAAACCTTTTATGAACACTGTGATAAAACACTAAACAACTTTATCTTGGCTTCTGGCTGCATTAGGCTACAGTGGGGTGCTATTTTCCATTGTGTCCCTAAAGATAGCCACATCCCTAGGGCAGTCTTTGCTTATTAAATTGCAATACAGACATATTTCAAAATGTACCACTCAATATATTAATGATGTCAAAACCACACGGCCTTGTTCCTTGCAGTAATTTCCCTTTACTCCCTTCTGCCCTTTTCCGTGTCCCCAGAAATACCTTCAGGTTCCTCCACAGTTCTCCCAGCACTACTTTGTTCCACTGTGTTCACTTCCTCCTGGCCCTATTTGTTCTGCTTTTATATTCCCTGTAATGACCACAGTCAAGCATGTCTGAGATGGAGTTGACCTCGGTTTGTACTGGAGTCTCTCTGCCCCATGACAGTAGTGTGAATGAAATCTGTGTTGCCAAGTGTAACGAGTATTCAGTGCTGTTTTCCTCTGAGATAGGTCATATGGGCTATGCAGGGAATAGCAAATGTTGTAAAAGACATGAACTATATTTCACACTTGGAGTAAGTGGCCAGCAGGAGAGTAGATGCTATGCTACAGGACAGCCAGGACAACACCTGCCTGGTGTCATTAACACATGTTATCCTACTCTTCACGCATATTCTAATTACCATATTTCCGGAAAAATAAGAAACCAGAATTCTCATGTAAAATTTCCTTACATTTAAAACAATTCAGTAGGCTGGGGAGATAGCACAGTAGAATAAGTGCTTGCCTGGCAAGCTCAAGATTCTGAATTCAAACCCGGTACCACAAAAAAAAAAAAGAAACAAACAAAACAAATGATATTTGGGCCGATGAGGTAGCTCAGTGGTCTGAAGTGCCTGCTTAGGCAAGCTTAGAAAAAACGCAGGGATTGTGGCTCCATCCCACACCAGATGCTGCCCTGGCTCCCCCCAAAAAGTAGGCTGAACTGGCCACCAAAAACAAACAAACAAACAAACAAATAAATAAATAAAACGATTCAAATTACACCATATTTAGATCAGCAAAAAATAAAGAATGCGTGCTTGTGAGTGCGCATAGAGACACAAGAGTTTTGTCATTCTGTCAGGCTGTGAATGAGCATGCATATGTGTATATTTCAAAGTTGCACTGGAGTATAAACAGCCAGCGAGAGAAAAATACTTTGTCACTTCATGTAAATTGCAGATCTCACTGTTGCATCCGCTGCTTGAGATAATATTATAGGCAGAATAACACCTATGAGATACCTGCTCTGTAAGCTAATGGAAGGATTCTGTCTCCAGGGCTGTCAATTACTTTCAATCCTGCTAAATTTATTTGAAAAACAATCTGTTTCCGAGGCATGGGTTATTTGTTTGAGTAAACGGAAATGTTATGCCGAGCAGACACTGTTCTGATTGTAGCTGCGATATCATTCATGACGCCATTGCTATTCTCCACATCCATGCATTTTTTAGTGTAGTAAAAGGTTCTTTCCCAGTGTTAAACATCTTACATCCTGTTTCATCCCCAAATAAAGTACAAAGTCACACTTAAGCAGTGAGCTCAATAAAACTATAACCAAAGTGAGATTTGCCTTGAATATTTTCCCTATTTCTGAAGTGGGCAGGTTCTTTCCCACTTAAAAGCCAGCTTCTCTCTTTTTTTTTTTTCCTTCCTTTATCTTCCTTTTATTTTCTGTTGTACATTCTTGTGTATCTCTCTCCTTCCACTTTCATTGGCAGTTATTTCGAGTTTAAATACGATAAACTAATTTTGATGGTCTTTTCCATTTTGAATATACCATGTTGTCACTATAGATACAGAGGGTTGCCAAAGAAGGTTTTATTGAATGTGAAACTTCTGGGGAGAAATATTACTCCCTATTTAACTCTGGTTGGTTGTAGTTTCCGGTCTGTGCATTCCTTCTATGTTGCTCAGAGAGAACTCAGTACAACTAATTTAATACAAATTTCCAAATTAAGATCTGCTTTTTTAAAAAAATTTATTTATTTATTACAGTGTCTTGCTACACATCACGGACTCTTTTTTTGTGTGTGTGTGGGGGTCAGCTCAGCCCGCCCTGGGGAAGGGGCTGGCATGGCATGTGGTGCTGGGGATTGAACTGCGGTCCCTGAGAGCTTGCCAAAGCAGGCGCTTTAGACCGCTGAGCTATCTTGCCAGCCCAAGATCTGCTTTCTTATACAGCTACAAAGCTTGCTCCTATAGCCCACAGTACAAACACATTAGTTATGAAAGTGTGTCATTTTCTAAATTTCACCAGCTGTATGTGGAAACAATATGACATTCAGGTAACAGAGATATATAGACCTCCAAATAATATCAACACAACTAAAACTACACCTAAACATGTAATAAAGATCTTAGAATTCAGCAATAAGAATAACATAGTAAAATCTCCTTAAAAAATAAAGAAACAGAGCACATTTGAAAGAAAACATATCAGAATAACAACAGATTTCTCACAAACTATCAAGTCAAGAAGAGCATGGACTGACATATTTCAAGCCCTACAAGAAAACAAATTCTATCTCTGACTGATATACCCTACAAAACTATATTTTGGTGGCTGACAAGATAGCTCAGTAGAATAAACAGCCTGCTTGGCAAGCTCACATAAACTCAGGGAAGAAGTTCAATCCCACGCACCACATGCAGAACCCGTCCTGCCCCCACAGCCTGAGCCAGCCATAGTCTGAGCACAGTGGCACACAACTGTGACCTTAGCACTGAGGAGGCTGAAAGCAGGAGGATCGCCACAAGTCCAACCTGCATGGTGAGACTTCGTAACAACCAAAGAAAAAACAAACAAACAAAACAAAACAAAAAACAACCAAACTAACTCTTTCAAGTTTAATGGAGAAGAAAAGTACTTTCAAATGTACACAGAGTACTAAAAGATATCAAAACAATGAGAATACCAAGAGGATAGTGAAAAGAACCCACAAAACAGGGCAAATAAGGAAAAAATTAGGGCTCCAACTGCAAGAAAATAACATGACAAACATAAGTCAATACATATCAATTATAACCACAATGGAAATGGACTCAATTCACCAATTAAAATAAGTAAATTGACAGAATGAAATAAGAAAACAAATGCAACAGTATTCTGCATACAGGAAACACTTTTAACCCATAAGATATTTCATTGGCTGAGCGGTAAAGGATCCAACACAATACTACATGCTCCAGAACCTCAGCAAAAAGCAGGGGCAGCAATCCTGTTTGCAGACTCTGAACTTCAAAGCAAGAATGAACAAATGAGGTAAAGAAGGTCCCTGCATAAAGGTTATGGGAAAAAAATCCAAGAGGAAGAGATAACAGTCATAGAGCTAGACAAATAGTTCAGCAAATTAAGGTGCCTGCAAGCAGGTGCACGGGCCAGGGGTTCAATCCTTGGGCCTGGCATGATGGCCCGGTCCCCAGGGTGCAATGAAATGGTGATTGAGACTGGCATGGTGGCACGCACATCTAATCCCAGCACTTAGGAGACTGTAAACAGGATAACTACTATGAGTCGAATCTAGTAGTGAAACCCTGAACACCCTGTAGACCCTTCCCTAAAATACAGAAGAAAAACAAGTACCAGTCATAAATATGTATAGCACAAATATGAGAGCACCCAACAATATAAGCCAGATTTTAATGGACATAAAAAACATATAATAAGCAATATTGCAGTCTTAACAGGTGACCTGAACACCCTTATTTAAGAAATACAGGTGAAACAGACAAAAATTATCAAAGCAGTAGCAGAACAAAGCTAAACCTTTGAACAAATGGACTTAGTGGACATTTATACAGTGTTCCACCCAACAACATCTGAATACACATTTTTTTTGAGCTGCACATGGGATATTTTCTAAAATAGATCACATAATTGTCCATATGTCATGCTGAAGTATATGCAAGAAATCGGAAATTATCCCATGTATATTATTTGACACAGTGCAAAGAAACTAGAAATTAATGACAAAAGAAAGCACAAAACCACATAAATATATGAAATGTAAGTACCACCCTATTTAGCAGCCAATGGATTACAGATGAAATTAAAGAAAAAAATAAAATAATATCTATAATCCAATGAAAATTCTATCATAACTTATCAGAATTTGTTGGATGCAATGGTTTTTACATGGGAATTTATAGTGGTGAGCCCAAACTTTAGGGAAACAGGAGAATAAATACACACCCTAATACAGAACCTCATGCTTCTAGAAAAAGAAGAGCGAACCAAGAGAAAAGCCAAAAAATGAGAGGAAATTGCAGAAATTAATGCGACTGAGAGAAAGAAAAGAATACAAAGTTAATGAGAATAAAGGAGAATTACAGAACTAAAAGCTGGTTCTTTGACAGATTGAATAAAATTGGTAAACCCCTAGACAGCATCCTCAAAAAGAGGAATGAAAAGGCTCAAATGAAAACAATTAGGAGTGAAAAGGGGAAAATTACCACAGATGGTGTGGAAATTCAGAAGATCATCAATATCTGTTCTGAAAATTTTACTCCCACAGAATCAAAGATACAGAAGAAATAGACAGATTCCTGGTACAAATTACCAAAACTGAATCAAGATGTTATAGAAACTCTGAATAACCAAATATCAGGCAATGAAATTGAAAAGGAAATAACCTTACTAACAAAGAAAAGCCTAGTTCCTAATGGATTGTCAGCTGAATTGTACAAGAAATTTAGAGATTTAATCCAAATACTAAAATTTTTCAATGAAATTGTAGGCAAGTATTACATTGGTACAAAAGCCAGAGAAAGATTCAACCATAAAGGAGAATTACAGGCCAATATGTGTCATGAACATACATGGAAAAGTTATCAATAAAATGCCAGTAAATAGAATACATCAAGATGATCATGCACCACAACCAGGTAAGGTTCATTCAAGGGATGCAAGGATGGTTCAACATACACGAATTCATAAATTTAATGCACTATATTAACATAGTTAAAACCAAAAACCACATGATCATTTCACTCGAATCAGAAAGGGCTACTGATCAAGTCCAGCACTCATCTAGAATTATAGCCCTATAGAAAAGTAGTATAGAAGGCCTGTACCGCAATCAGATGGAAGCCACCTATAGAAAAAACCAACAGCCAATATAATTCTAAATAGGCAAAATTGAAAGCTTTTACATTCAAATCAGGTACCAGACGAGGATGATATCCATTACCAATCCTGTTCAATAAAGTTCTGGGATCATTAGCTAGAACCACTAGACAAGAGGCAGGAATAAAAGAACATGAATAGGTGAAGAAAAAGTTAATCTATCATTACTTGCAGAAGATAAGGGAAGACCCAAACACTCTATCAAGGAAGTATTAGAAATAATAAACAAATTCAGTAGGAAAGCAGAATACAAAGTCAGTACCAAAATATCAATAGCATTCCTCTATTCAGGTAAAAAACTCATTGAAGGAAAAAAGTTAGAAAAACAATACACTTCACAATAGCATCCAAAAAAAGAAAAAAGAAAAAGAAATACTTAGGAATCAATCTAACAAAAGAAAATAAAAGATCGCTAAAATGAAAATTACCACAATCTGAAAAAAGAGATCAAAGAGGATTTCAGAAAATGCAATATTTCTGGCTCCTGGGTAGGAAAATCAATATTGTGAAAACAGACATACTTCCAAAAATTGTTATGCAGATTTTATGCAATCCATATCAAAGCACCATTAATGGACCTCACAGACTAAGAGAAAATATTATTAAAATTTTTTGGACCTAGAATACTTACAGCACTCCTGGGCAACAAAGCGCAAGGCATGAAGAATCACAACCCCTGACTTGAAAATATACTACAAAGCTACTGTGATAAAATCAGCATGGTACTGGCAAAAAAAAAAAAAAAAAAACAGAACCAAGGATCAAAGGAAAAGTTCAAAAGATGTAGATATAACTGCAAACACATTGAGCCATCATATTGTTATCAAAAGGGCCAAAAATGTTCACTGGAAGAAAGATAGTGCCTTTAACAAATGGTGCTGGAAAACTGGCTTTTCACATGCTAAAAACTAAGATGAGACCAGGTCTATCATGATATGGCGCAATAAAAAAAATTCAAAATGGATTAAATATTTAAACAAAAGTGAAACACTAAAAAACAAGTAAGTGAAAGTCTTCAAGACATAGATATAGACAGTTCATGACCAAAAACCAAGTAGTGCAGGAGATACTACAAAGAGTCAACAACTGGGATCTTATGGAGAAGTTTCTGCATGTCAAAAGAAATCATGAACAGAGTGAAAAGACATCCCTCAAATTGGGAAAAATCTTAACCAATAATGACTCAGAGAAATGTCTTCTATCTACAATATATAAAGAACTCAACAAAATTCAGCCCCCATATTCTAAAGACCCAATCAAAAATGACTATCTGAGATTAAATACACTTCACAGACGAAGGAATACAAGTGGCAAATAAATACATGAAAAAATGTTGAACAGCACTGGCCTTTTGAGAAATACAAATTAAAACAATACTGAGATACCACCTCCTCCCAGAAAGGATGACTCATAAAGAAATCAACAGATAACAAATTCTGGAGAGGTTGTGGTAAAAAAGAAACTCTTCTCCAGTGCTGGTGGGAAGGTAGATTGATACAACCACTATGGAAATGACTGGGAAATGACTGGGGAGACTTCTTAGAAAACTAGGACTTTACAGGGATGGCCAAAAAGCTCAGCAGATTAAAGAGCCTACAAGAAGACACAGGGGCTGGAGGTTTAATCCCTGGGCATGCAGTGCTGGCCCCATCCCTGGGCGTGCTGACAGGGTGACTGAGACTGGGAGTGGTGCAGACCCATCTGTGTTAATGTCATATTATCGCCCTAGTGTAAGTACCTTAAAGAAGAAATAAAACCTGAATAGCATAATATATATAGTAAAACAGGGAAACTGAACTTAAAGATTAATATAGGAAGAAAGGAAGGGGGCAAACATGAAGTGTATATACAAGATGGCTGAGATGAATGTACTAATAATTTTCATCAGTTTTTGAAAATAGCAGTTAATGAATAGAATTTTCACCTTACCTAACCGTATATGCTGACACCTTTAATTAAGCAACTACATCGAGGACAGCAATGTGTAATACAAAATTCATGCCTAAACACTTCTCATCTTGGTTTTCTCAATATGAATCATTTCTACTGTCTTATCAATTATTATTATAGACTTTTTAAAATAAATTTTTAAAAAGTAAAAAAGTATATAGTCAGCATAGAGTTAAAGCTCAACACATTCAGGAAATGGTAGCAGAGAAATATAGGCTAATATCTAAAACATTACATGCATATTGTTAAATTAAAGGATGTATAATAAAAGCTTGGCAAAAAAACTGATGTTAATAAAAAAGTGTTTCTTTTCAAAAAGAATTATAAACAAGCAAGTAAATAATACAAGAAAAATACTAAGGTTTCTTGAAAACAAGCATTAATGTTCACTTATTTGTCTAATCTTGCATAAGTGCATCTGAACAACACTATTGATGATAAAAATGGATAATGTAACCATTGTTAATTAGCTATTCTTGTTTTGAAAATCTGTAACATATGTATTGCTGTATGCTACCCTGTTTCTGTCTTTGTTTCTGCTATTTGTTTTGCCTTCTTTTATACTTTGTAGTTAAATTAAGTTAAATAAAAAAAGAAGTCAGAGCTCAGCAAGAAACATAGTGGATCACACCTTCTGGCTGTTAAAATCTCACCTTGTGATTGGAACAGTCAGACAGTAAGCAGAACACCTGCAAAACATACAGTGTGCTGGGTGTTGGTGAGGACCATGGTAAAAAATAAAACAGGGAGAGGAAAATGTAGTTTGAAGGAAGAGTAGATTTTAACTGGCAAAGTGCTTGCTGCAGTGGGAGCTAGTACAGGTCTGAAAGCATTTGTGGAAATACTGGGTGGACAGCAGCCAGGCTGGGGCACAGCGGTGTGCAGAAAGGATCTGAGGGCAAAAGGAGCCCAACAAGCTCAAGGGAGCCCAGAAGGCAGTGGAGCAAGCGTGTGGGAAGAAGACTCAAGGCCTTGAAAGCAAAAGAGAGAACAGCCCATGTAGCAGCACTTGGCTGGTGCGGCTCGGCATGTGACTCACCAAACTGCTGGCTTTCTATTCTGTAACATTTTTCTTGTTATTAGAAAGATCAATTCTTCACGTTATTTTAAAATTGCAAGTGGAGCATGCTTCCCACTCTCATTCACTCTATTCCCCATCATCAGGAGATATTATTCATAGGTATATATATATTCCCTTATTCACTGCCACATCTCTAATATTCTTAAGACATTACTGTGAGTTTGCCCAGTGTAGACACCACCACTGCATTCGATGAGGGCAAGTGCACATACTCTGCTCAGACCTTGTTCTCTCCCTGATACATTTCCATTATTGTCTTTGTCATGATGAAAATATTTTAAAATGAAAGTGAGCAGAGTGCACCTTTATTTCTGCCTTCAAAAACTGTCGACTAGTTTTCATTCTCTCATTTTGAAGGATCAAGTTGGCAGCAGTTCTTAACCTTCCCCACCCCTTGGAAACTTGCACCTGCAAAATCTTTTCTTCTGTACTTTGTTTTTGCTTTTCCAGGGCTGGTATCATTTGCACACTTTCTGTAACTGTAAGTAATTTCTTAAGAAAAATACATAATTTGAAATGTAAGTAATTAACTTCATTAATGATTACTTTTGCTTTTATTTAGATGCTTCTCATAACTGCTTCTCAAATCATTTTTTAATTCTCTAATCGCTTGTATTTTCTGCTTAGTTTTTTTTTATTTTAATTTGAAGTGGAAAGGTATACCACTGTTGTTCTCACTTTTATCTTTTTGCCTTAGTTCTGTGTCCTCCTTCCTCAAACAGTACATTGTGCATTTCAATAATGCCCCAAAACTTAATGCATTGTCTTCTAAAACTTATACATTGTCTTTTCATTTCCATCTCAGGATAAAACTATTCTTTTTTGCTGTACCTCCAACTTTCTCTATGTCAGATGAATTTTCTTCTGCCTATATTACATTATTGAGTAAATTGTGTTCTTAAATTTAAAATATAAGCCAACTTTAATGAACCATTGTGATCCTGAGTAGGTTTTTAATGTGCCAGTGAACTAAGATTCATTGATTGATCCTTTTATCAAAGCAGGGTTTGATAGTTGAGGCCTGCTTTATGTTTTATACAGTCCATGAACTGAGAATCATTGTTACTTTATTGCATCATTGGAAAGAGGAAGAAATACATATTTTTGACACATGAAAGTCAGGTAAATTTCTTTTTTATCCATACATAAACTTTTATGAGAACAGTACAGTGTTCATCTGTTTATGTGTTTCTATGGCTGCTTTCCTACTACTGCTACGATGCAGTGCTGTCACACAGGGATCTTTTCACCCATGAAGCTAAACATTTATTATTTATTTCCCTCATTAATTGAAAACCCTAATGTCATTCTTTGATCTTTTAATATATATTAAGAAGTATTGGTTACTAATGTGATATTGGTTAATCCAATTCTTTCCTATAAGACAAAATTGAACGATAAAATGAAAGACAAATGAAAATACCAGTGTAAGGACCAGTGTCTGGCTCTTCACAGACTTCCAAACATGGTGAGCAGCATCGAGAATGACTCCTTGGGAAACTAGATGGAAAGCATTCCTCACATTGCTCAGTGATTCCATTATAACTTAATCTATTTTTTTTAATGTATTTTGTACACGGTCTAACTGCACAGCTCAGACTTGTAATGATCCTCCTGTTTTCAGCCTTCCCAGCACTGGGATGGCAGGCATGTGCCATCCATGTCTGGTCTCAGTGGCTGGTTCAGCATGCCTAGGAGTGGGGCCAGCTCAGTATGTGGTACCAAGGCTCAAACCCTGGTCCCTGCCTGCACTTGTCTGAATAAGCGCTTAGTCCTCTTAGCTATATCCCTGGCCCAATTATTTTTTCAATAGCACTGTTTGTGCAGATATTCGATGACTCATTATCTATTTGAAACGAAATGATTCAATAATTTAGGATCATGGGCCCCTTGTTTTGCCAAGTGTATGGACTACATTACTGACAACTTTCTTAAACCTCATCATTCATGCCATATTTAAATGTAGGTAACAAAAATATGCTAAATATTTCACAGAGAAATGTCTATATAATTTTTAGAAATGGAGAAGAGAAAACAGCAGACCTCCTTGCTTGATGGCCTTTAACTTCAGGGGCAGTGTAGGTTCAATATTATACATTCCCCATCTGCTTAATTGCTATCCAGCTACTTTATGTTTAGCTAATTAAAATTAACTGTGAAGTTGTACTGTTTCTTTGTAGAAATGGAGCCATTCAAACAATTGACTCAGACAATTAAGAACACAAATTTGGTTTAGAAACTAATTCCTAAGCCCATCACATAGAAATGAACTGAAACAATGCTCTCTCTAGTAATCCACCTTAAGTCTGGGTTAGTAGTCACAGGTTCTTCAGTTAATAATCATTACAGTGGATAGGAAACTTCTACTGGGTATGAACATAATGACCAAGAGCAGGAGAGATTACATTGGGGCAGGCCAGTTAGCTCAATGGACTAAGCACCTGCTTAGGCAAGCATGCGGGGACCAGGGCTTCAATTCCCCAGCACGTCATGATGCACTGGCTCTGTCCTCAGGTGCACTGAGCCAGTCACCAGGTCCAGGCATGGTGGCACTTGTCTGTAATCCCAGCACTGGAAACAGGAGGATCACTTTGAGTCCAAGCTGCGTAGTGAGACCCTGTATCAAATATATTAAATTAAATTACATTGATTGCTTTATTTCAGCCCAAGTTATAATTTCCTTTTCATTATTTTCCTTTAGGACATCTACATTTTATTTACTCATTATGTAAATATGTATTTTGAGCAAATTTTAAGTTGATATGTGAAATTCCTTTATGAGAAACTGCATGACATTTCCTTATGCCTTTACAATATGTCCTGATGAAGTCAGAAAAATTAGCATATCCATCCCTTGAAATGTCTATCATATTTATCATAGTTACCATTTATCCTTTGTTCCAGATAATTTGAAATGTATAATAAATTACTGTTGACTACAGGCACCATACAGGGGTGTAGGATACTGTAAATCGTTCTGCCTATCGAACTGCGATTTGGTACCCATTCACCAATCTCTCTTCATTTTCTCTCCCCCAAAATTCTGCCCCTTTGTAAGCAAGCTTCCCTCTATTTCTGAGAACAATATATATATATATATATATATATATATATATATATATATATATTCTTCCTTATTGATTGGTTCATGCATTGGTGCCTGCTAAGGTGATTCCATATCTTAACAATACTGAATTGGAACATGGGATTGCAAATATATGTAACATGCTGATTTCCTTTCATTTGGACACTGGCTAATATGCCTGTGATAATTTTTCTTTTTTGTATTTTTAGGGAAGAGTCTACAGCATGTTCAGGGTCTCACTACTACATCAGAGTCATAGTGGTCTGCCTGTTTACAGCCTCCCAAGAGCTGGGTTTACAGGGGCATACCACCATGTGCAGTCTCAATTGCCTTCTCAGCATCCTCCAGGGTGATAATTTTGAACACATGACTTAAATACATATTATGTGTTCTTTCTATAATCACAGAAGCTGTGAAAACAAGAACTATTTCCCACGAAGGAATAATATATGGACTCTAACTTCTTGAAGCTTAGAAGGACTAAAGGCTAATGATTTAATCTTTGTGCATCTTAATTTTTTTGTACACATTAATAAGCTCTGGGGATTAAATGAATAATGCAAATTAAAATCACAGAAATATTAGAACATATTCATTACCATTATTTATTCATATGTAGAACAATCCTTCAGTGGGAGAAACCTTATTCAAGAGAAGTGTATTAAATAGATACAGAAATGCAGTTTATACAAAAGATGTGATTCTCTGCTCAGACTCATTTTCATCTTTTTTTTCTCAGCCCATTGGCTCTTATATATTCATCTTTCCATATAAGCAGTATTATCTGTGGGTCTCATATAAAGATTTATAGGACCTAAGTAGGTTTGCAACTTTCCCTGGATTTTATTCACTTAAATTCTGGTTTTAAGAGCTCACCTGAACAATTTTATGCTATCAAAGAGTTTTGGAGTTTAAATCCATTTTTCAATTTTCAAAGGCATGAGGTATTAGGAAACTGTGTACATACAGAGTTATCTTCGGTCAGGGTGGTATCCAGAACTCTTCAAATTAGAGTATGAGCCAAAAACTTATCGATATACTGTCTGTTGAAGAAGGGAACAAAAAGAACATTAGAATAAGTTCTTAAGAATATCTTAACTGAAGGCTTACTTGGAATTCAAGAAGCACGTGAAAAACATTTGGATGTTTTGTAACAGATAATTGCTACCAAATAGTTTATACATGCAAAGCAACACTGAAGGAGAAAATACTACTAGTTGGAACCTAGTAAATTAAAACAAAGCAGTCTCCATGCCTGGTATTGTTTTTAAGATTAATTGGATCATAGCAAAAAGTACACATTATGAAGATCAAATACTAGGGAGAAGATCATAAACTTTGAAAACAGATCAGTGTATCTTCATCCTGGCGGATGCCTTGTACTTATTGTCAATGTAGACAGACGTTAATGACCTTATAAGAGCTTTTGAGAGTCAGAGAGAAAGACACAGAGAGAGTGAGATGCCTTTCCTGAAGATAAAATGGGAGAGACATGAAAAACAGAAAAAACCTTAAAGCTCAGAATTACAAAATGTGTATTTTCCAATCCAATGTCTAAAACTGGCAGGCTGGGGATGCATAATCAGCTTCCTGATAATCACAAGCTCCCAAGATTGATCACTGGACCTGTATGTCCCCATATCCACACCAGCATTCACTTTTAAAATATTTATCTCTCTCTTTTTCTGGGGGGGGGGCAGAACTGGGGATTGAACTCAAGCCCTTGCACTTGCCTGGAAAGGACCTATTCCACTAAGCCATCTCCCCAGCTGCTAAAATATTTCTCTTGATATTTAATCTGAATGCAATTCAATAGACTCTTAAAACAGATTTAATTGGCATTTTCCTGATTAAGAAGATGATAGCGACTTGCCCAGCAACTCCTTGGAACCCATGCCCCCAAGCCCGTCGAGCAAGTAGGGATTGCGAGCCCCATTCAGTGAGTGTGTGGAAGAGCCTTTGGTTCCCCCTGTGTGCTCTGCATCGTCTGGAGTCCCTGCCTCCAAAACCTCCCAGTGAGCAAGCAGTGGGGCTGAGGCACCCAAGACTGACTTGCTCAGCAACTACTCAGAGCCCCTGCCCCGAAGCCCACCAAGTTAGTGAGAATTTTTTCAAATCTCCCACCACCCAAACCACCCTCGCCCACCCTAGTGAGTGTGTGGGAGAGCTTCTGCGCTCCCCAGTGCTCCCTGGACCAGGGACACAACAGAGGGGAACCATAGGCTCACAGTTGTATCAGAAGAGCTTCAGCAAAAAAGGAACTAAGCACAAGAGCTAGATCCAGGCAAAGCATAACTGGATAATCTCAAACTTAATAGACTGGCCCCAGAATCTCATAATGCGCTAATGTCAAAACTTCACCAAAGCTCCACAACAAAGGTCAAAGGTCAGTGCTATACAAAATGACAAAGACAAGGAGAAAAATGCAATCTCAGACCTCAAGTCCATCAGTAAGTGCAGAGGATACTAGCTCAGCTGAAATGAATGAATTATCAGAGACAAAAGCAAAGAAACAAGAGCAGAGAGGTATAGAGGAACTCAGACTAGAATTAACATCTGAAATATTTTTTTTTAATATATACCATCTGAAGTAATGAATCAAATCCAGAAATATATGGGGGAAACTCAATGCTCACCCAGAAGAACTGCAGAAAGCAGTATTCCAGCTGAAATGTATGAATTGACAGCATTGAAAGCAAAGAAACAACAGCAGCAAGGTAAAGAGGAACTCAAAGAAGATAAAATTTTTTAGATCAAAAAAGAATTTTTTAAATCTTAGCATCTGAAATACAGAAAAAATTCCAGAAATATACACCAATTTTGAAGAAACTCTGCAGAAAAATAATTAATAGCTATCTCTAAAGAACACATGGATAAAAAAATAGAAGAGATCAGAAATATGATGGATTCCTGGAATGAGCAATACAGGAAAGAAACTGATTGCATGAAGCAGAGTCAAAGAGTTATAGAAGAACTTAATATCTCAATCACGAGTCTACAAAAGCATTTGAGTGAAAGTGAAGATAGAGTTTCAGATCTTGAAGATGCTGGGGTAGCTAGTGTAAAGGTGAGAAAGGATCTGTTAAAAACAATAAGGATGCAGGAAAAATATAGCCCATCACAGGAAAGACGATGCCAAGGTGAACAATGTGAGATTGATAGGCATCAATGTGAAAGAAGGACTCAATACAAATGATATAAAAGAATATGGGTAGAAGTACTAGGAGAAAACTTACCAAATAGGAGGAAACAATCCAAAATTCAGATAACCGAAGCATACAGAACACCAAATAACTCCAACCCAACTAAAAACACACCAAGACAAATAATAGTCAAAACCCCAGAAATCCAACACAAGAATAATACACTGAAAGCTGATAGAGAAAAGAAGCAGATCACAAAGGAATACCAATCAGAATTATAGCCGACTACTCTACACAAACCATGAAGGCAAGGAGAGCATGAATCAGAGTACCTCAAGTCCTCTATGAAAACAAATTCCAGCCCAGACTACTATACCCTGCAAAACTCTCTTTCAAGTTTGATGGAGAAATGAAATACTTCCATGACAAAGAACAATTAAAGAATTTCATGATGACAAAGTCATAACTACACAGGCTACTAAAAGATGTCCAAGAGAGAGACCACAATGAGCAGAACTCCATGAATGAGAAAGGAAGGAACCCACTAAACAGGGCAAACAATTAAACACAGGATTAAAAGGAGTAAAGAACAGCAGTTAAATATCATGACAATCATAAGTCAACACATTTCAAATATAATCATCAATGTAAATGGATTCAATTCACCAATTAAGAGAAATAGACTTGCACAATAGATTAGAAAACAAAAGTCAACAATATGCTGTATACAAGAAACACACTTAACTCAAAAAGATATTCATAGGCTTAAAGTCAGAGGATGGAAAACAATACTATTTGCCCCAGCACCTCAGAAAAAAGCAGGAGTAGCAATTCTGTTCTCAGACAGTCTCAACTTCAAACCAAGAATGATCAAATGACACAAAGAAGGCCACTATATATTGGTCAGGGGAAAAATTCAAGAGCAAGAAGTAACACTCATAAATATTTATGCACCAAACACAGGAGCACCCAACTATGTAAGACAAATCTTAATGAACATGAAAAATCTAATATACAAGACCACAGTCTTAACAGGAGCCCATAACACCCCATTATCTCAAAAAGATAGGTCAACCAGAGGAAAATGTGGCAAAGAAGTAGCAGAACTGAATCTGAGCTTGGAACAAATGGACCTGGTGAACATATACAGAGCGTTCCACCCAACCACAGCTGAATATACATTTTTTCAGCTGCACACTGGTCATTTTCTAAAATAGACCACATACTAGTCCACAGGTCATGCTTAAGTGTCTGCAAGAAAACTGAAATTATCCCATGCATATTATCTGACAATAGTGCAATGAGACTGGAGATAAATGACAAAAGAAACCAGAAAACCTCGCTAAATTCATGGAAATTAAACAACCTTCTACTCAGCAATCAATGGGTCACAGATGAACTCAAACAAAAAATTCAACAATATCTACAATTCAATGAAAATTCAAGCACAGCTTACCAGAATTTATGGGATGTGATGAAAGCAGTTCTTAGAGGGAAAATCAGAGCTATGAACTCACACATTAGGAAAATAGAATGGGAATAAATAAACACTCTAAAGTTGCACCTCTGACATCTAGAAAAGGAAGAGCAATCCAAACCCAGAACAGAAAGATTGGATGAAATCATAAAGATTAGAGCAGAAATTAATTCAATTGAGATGAAGGAAACAGAACAAAGAATCCACAAACCAAAAAGGTAGTTCTTTGCAACACTAAATAAAGTTAATAAGCCCCGAGCTAACCTCTTTAAAAAGAGGAAAGAAAAAATTCAAATGCAATAAGGAATGACAGGTGAGAAATCATCACAGACCCAGTGGAAATTCAGAAGATTATCAATAGCCACTTTGAGAATCTTTACACTCACAAAATAGAAAACAGAGAAAAAATTGACAGATTCCTTGAAAGGTACAAATTACCAAAACTGAATCAAGAAGACATAACAACTTTCAGTAAGCCAATAACAGCTAACAAAATACAAAACATAATAAAAAGCCTGCTGACAAAGAAAAGCCCAGGTTCTAAAGGATTCACAGCTGAATTCTTCAAGAAATTTATAGAAGACATAATTTCTTCCCTCCTTAAACACTTCATTGAAATGTAAAAGGGAGCAGTCCTCCCAAAATCATTTCTTGAGCAAGTATTATACTGATTCCAAAACCAGAGAAAGACACAACCAAAAAGGAGATTGACAGGCCAAACTCCCTCATGAACATAGATGCAAAAATCCTCAATAAAATCCTAGTAAACAGAATACAGCAAATCATCAAGATCATACACCATCACCAAGTAGGATTCATCCAGGGATGCAAGGATGGTTCAAATTTCGAAAATCAATAAATGTAATACAATATACTAATAGACTGAAATTTAAAAACCACATGATTATCTTAATTGATGCAGAATAACTTTTGGTAAAGTCCAACACACATTCATGTTCAAATCATTATAGAAAATTGGAATAGATGGCCTTTTTCTCAATTTGATAAAAGCTACCTATGCAAATCCAAGGGCTAATACAATCCTATACAGGGAAAAACTGAAATACTTTACTTTTAAGTTACATACAAGACAAGGATGAATAGGGAGGATCACCCTTCTTATGCAATATAGTTTTGGAATCATTAGAAACAGTCATTAGAAAAAAGGTAGAAATAAAATGAATAAGAATAGGTAAAGTTGAATTATCATTATTTGCAGATGACATGATACATTACTTGGAAGACCCAAAAAATTCCAAAAGAAACTACCAGAACTGATATGGAAATTCGGTCGCATAGCAGGACACAATGTCAGTACCCAAATGTCAATAGCATTCCTCTACACAGATAACAAGCACACTGAAAGGGAAACAATAGAAACAATACCTTTTACAATAGCACCACAGAAAATGCAATACCTTGGAATTCACTTAACCAAGGAAGTCAAAGATCTTTCACAAAAAAATTACAACACCCTAAGAAAAGATATCATAGAGGATTTCAGATAATGGAAAGATAGTCCATGCTCCTGGATAGGAAAAACAAACATCGTGAAGATGGCCATACTCCCAAAATGCTTGTACAGATTTAATGCAATTCCTATCAAACTGCCACCAACATACCTCCAAGATCTAGAGAAATCATTCGTAAAATTTATTTGAAACTAGAGAAGACCTAGAATAGCAAAGGCAATCCTGGTCAACCAAGACAAGACAGGAGGCACCATAATGTCTAGCTTAAAATTATACTGCAAAGCCACTGTGATAAAATCAAGATGGCATTAGCAACAAAATAGACCTGAGGATCAGTGGAATAGATTAGAAGATGCAGAGGCATCTACGAAAACACTCAGCCACCTGATCTTCAACAAAGGGGCCAAACAAACTTACAGGAAGAAAGATAGCCTCTTTATCAAATGGTGCTGGAAAACTTGGCTTTCTACATGCTGAAAACTAAAAGCTGACCCAGGCCTATCACCATGCCTTAAGCTAAAGTCAAAATGGATTAAAGATCTAAACATTAAAACAGAAACACTCCATCTTTGGAAGAGAAAGTAGGAGAAATCCTTGAAGACATAGAGGTTGGAAAAGAGTTCATGAACTAACATGTTTTCTCATGAAAAACACTTGAAAGAATTAACAACTGGGATCAACTCTTCTTGAGATTTTTCTGCTCTTCAAAAGAAATTGTCAACAAAGTGAAAAGACAACCCACAAATGTCGAAAACATCCTAATAAGCACTCAGACAGAGGTCAGCTCTCTTGAATATATAAAGAACTAATATATACTAAGACCCTCAAAATTAAAGACCCAATCCAGAAATGGGTATCAGAGATGCATACACACTTCTCAGAGGATGAAATTTAAGAAGCAAATAAATATATGAAACAGTGCTCCACATCGCTAGCCATCCATGAAATACAAGTTAAAACAACACTGAGATACCATCTCACTCCAGAAAGAATGGCTATCATAACGAATCAACCAACAACAAATGTTAGAGAGGATTTGAGGAAAAGGGAACACTTCTCCACTGCTGGTGGGAATGTAGACTGGTACAACCATTGTGGAGGTCAGTGTGTATACTCCTCACAAAAGTAGGAGTGGAAATCCCATTCAAGCTGGCTATCCCCCTATGGGGAATTTTCCCAGAGGAACTGAAAACATCATATCATACTGATATATGTATACCTATGTTCATAGCAGCACAATTCATGATAGCCAAATCTTGGAAACAACCAAGATGCACATCACATGAGGAATAGTCGAAGATATGGTATTTTTATACAATGGAGTACTACTCTACTATAAAGAATGATGAACCTGAAGTATTTATATGGAAGTAGATTCCACTTGAACATATACTCATGAGTGAAATAAACCAGATACACATGTGCAAATATTATGTAGTCTTCCTAGTATAAGAAATCAAAAGAAGAAATACAAATAGAAATGTATAAGAACAACTAAAAATAATTTAGTCAGATAGTTAGGGTAAACTGAACTGCATATGTCACAGGGTAATAATCAGCTTCTTTTCTGGATGGTTAACAACCTAAGTTCACAGATCAAAAACTGGAGAAATGGAAGGGCTGCAATATGATGTTTTCAGTTTATCTGGGAAAGTTCCCAGTAGGGAGATAGACAGCTTGAATAGGATTTCCAGTCCTACTTTTGTGAGGAGTCTCCACATTGATCTCCACAATGGTAGTACCAGTCTACACTCCCACCAGCAGTGGAGAAGTGTTCCCTTTTCCCCACATCCTCTCCAACATTTGTTGTTGGTTGATTTCTTTATGATAGCCATTCTTTCTGGAGTGAGATAGTATGTCAGTGTTGTTTTAACTTGCATTTCACGAATGGCTAGCAATGTGGAGCATTTTTTCATATATTTATTCACTTCTTTAATTTAGTTCTCTGAGAAGTGTGTATTCATCTCAGATTCCCATTTCTGGATTGTGTCTTTAAATTTGAGGGCCCTAATTTATCTTAGTTCTTTATATATTCTAGAGAGCTGACCTCTGTCTGAGTGCTTATTAATTAGGGTTGTCTTTTTACTTTGTTAACAATTTCTTTTGATGTAAAGAAACTTATCCAGAAAAGTTGATCCCAGTTGTTAATTATTTCAAGGTCAGTGAAGACTCAACATATAGGAAAGCCTGTAGTGTAACATCATAGAACTCAGTTGTGCCCCAAATTTTCTAATCAAGGCGATAATGGAGCCACAGAGGAATGCAATAGATGATCTATAGTGTGCCTAAGGATAGTCACATGGAGAGAAAACTTTCTCTCAGGTCTCACTGAGAGCAAACTGGTCAAGCAATGGCCATGACTCATCCACATGGCTGACACTGACAAAGAATCTACTGAGTGAGGTACAGATAAAGGGGACTTGACTGACCTCATCAGATATAAAAGCTACATTGTTTTACAGATCTTGCTTTATATCAGTCTTAACCATCCAGAAGAAAAGTATAAAAACGAGGTATATAAAATAAACCATAATAATATGTGGAGTTGTAAATTGCTCTAGTCAACAACTTCTTCAGATAACCCACTGTTATAGTGGACTTCTAGACTGTGTTTGATTATTTCCTTGAGTTCAGGGACCTATAGTAATTGAATTTCAATAGAATGACCATCTTTAACAAGACTAAAAAAAAAAGGGGATATAAACAAAGAACCATTCTGTGTTTGTGTAAACAATACAGTTAATATAAATATGCAGTACTGCCATATAATTCTATGAGAAGCAAGATTTGCACTAAAAGTGTTTGGACAGGATATTCTGTCAGCTTCTTATACTATGGGCAACCACTAGGAAGACAACAAGGCTGCAAGTATTAATTATTGAAACTGTACTATAATTTAGTTTTTAAAAATAAGGTACATAGCTATATTCTCTTAATTCATTGATTAGAGACAACTGCTATAATGGTGTTTGTAAGTAGAATATCAAGAATACGCCTTGTACGACAAAAAAACACTATAAAAACAATATGCAATGTATTAATTATTGAATCTGTCCTTTGATTTGAAACTGTCTCATTGCTATGTTTTCTTCAATAAAATTAAGAAAAGAAAAAGGGGTTAAACATTTTTTTTTAATTTTTATTCATTTTAATGAGACAAAAATTACAGTGAAACAGTTTCAAAAGAGGTTGTAGGACAGTTACAAAAATCAATACATTGCATATTGTTGTCTTTGTAGTAGTTATTCAGAGAACAAGATGCAGACATCATATCTTGCCTACACTATTTTGCTGAATTCAAGTACCTACAAATGGTTGAACTGGCATCGAGTGTGAAAAGGTTCTTTTAAGACTTCTCTGAGGACAGTTTCTCTAGCCACAAATGGAAACCCTTCTATGACAAAAAACACAACAAAAAGGGGGACATAAATTAAAGAGCATTTTGTAGTAAAAAAGTATATATGTACAATACAAAATAGGTACAATAGATATACAGCTACCTTCTATTATTTCAATGAGAAGAAAAGTTTGTAGTACACTAATATTGTCCAGAGCTTAAACAATTTTTTGTATTTTTTTACTGGAGAGTTGTTCTTTCCTTTTACAAATATCTTTTCAGTTCTTTTTTTCTCATTTTTAGATTGTGTTATTTGCTTTGTAAATAATTTTGTAAGTACTTTATATTCTAGAGATTAGACTTTTATCAGGAGAGTAGCTTGCCAAAATTTTCTGCAATTTTGTAAGTCATTTACTTTGCCAAGTCTGTTATACAGAAATGTTTTAATTTGAAGTACTGTCTTTTTTGATTATTTCGTGAGTTAGTGGAGTCACAGTAAGAAACTATTTATCCTCATAGTTTCACATGATTTTTCATGTTATCTGGAAATTCAGTTTCTGTTTCATATTTAGATCTTTGACTCATTTTTGTTGAATTTTATTCAAGAAAGAAGAGGAGGAGGAGGAAAAAGGAGAAATACAGAGAAAGAGACACAGAGAAGAGGGGAGGAGGGATGGGAAGAAGGCAAGAAAGGAAGGAGAAATGACAAAAAATGTAGAAAGTAGACTACTGGAGAGGGAAACCTTTTTAGGCAGAGGGAGAGAGGAAAAGAAGAGAGTGGTAATGGGATTGAAAATGATCCAGATATGCTACATTAATGCACCACTATGTCAAAATGAACTTCACCTTTCTGTACAGCTCACACTATACTAGAAAGAAATACATATGTAAAAAAAAGGAAGGAGGGTATAAAATAATAAGGAAAAAAATGGAGTAAAGAAGAAGGAAAGAGAGGAAGGAAGTCCCTCATGTACAGTGTTAGTAACAAACTAAAAGCTAAATGAATATTGCTCTAATACTTTGGAAGTGCTTTACAGTGTGGTCTTAATTAAGCTTTTGAAGTTAAAAATATAATAGCACTAAAATAAGCATTCATAGAAAGGTTTTTATATGCATACTAATTTTCAATATTTCTGGCCATTGCTAAGGAGCATTACTGCTGGCCCACATGATAAGATTGTTCTAAGTTTGTAGGAAACTGCAAAAGTAATTTTTACATTTTGTACTCACACAGATAATGAATAATACTTCCTATTGTTCCACATCCTCACCAGCGTTGAGAATTGTCAGTGTTCTGAATATTAAGCATTCTAATAAGTATGCTTTCAACTGCTTTTATTACCGAAAATCTCTTTTTTTTTTTTTCTTGTATTTTAGGGAAGGGTCTACAGGGTGTTCAAGTCTGATCTCACTCCTAGATCAGACTTATAGTGATCTGCCTGTTTACAGCCTGTTTATAGTCTCCCAACAGCTGGGATTACAAGCTCGCCACGCCCATTCTCAATTGACATCTAATGTGCCCCAGGGGCGGGACCAGCACTGCAGCCCAGGGATCAGAAACCCCTGGCCCCTGTGCCTGTTTGCAGTGCTTTAATGTGCTGAGCTATTTGGCTGGCCATCAACTGTTTCTATTACTCTATGTGTGCAGTACATACATTTTAAAATCATTTTGGTGAGTGAGTCCATGTACATGATACAGTTTGTTTGATTTTTATAATCTGCTTCATACTCTGACACTCCCTCTTCCTCTAATTCCCCTTTCTCAATTTCTGTGTTTGGTGATATAATTCATCTTGCCTCATGTTTATGGCATATATTTTTTTTTTAAATTTCCAGTATCCTGGTGATGTATAATGTGTGGCACTTTCTTGCATGCTTATTTCTCTATTATTTTTGTTATATAATCTTTATGTAGAAACATGTGACCTATGAAATAAATGTCTACAGGAGTTGTAAAGGTTGAATGTGTGCATGTATGCATACACACACACACACACACACACACACACACACATATATATATATTATATATATATATGCCCATTACAATACAGGGTTCTAGAATTCAGGTGCCTTTGGATAACATATCACAACAGCCAGCCACCCAGTATACTTGATATTTAGCACATATTAGGAATTTATCATTCTCAGAATACTTATTCAATTTAGTGTTTGAAGATACGGTATATACATTAATCCTATGCTATCATAGTATTCCAGGTCTGGAATAACTGATATGTCATGAGGCAATACTAATTTGTTGAACAATAGTAGTTTCTGTTCATAATTCCTTTGTTCATAATTTTACCTCTATTGCTATTGATTTTATTACTCCACGGTTTTATTTTAACCATTATTTTTCTTGGAATACTTCTGATAATCTTAGAAATATTACATATATTAAAATAAAATTTGATATTTTTATTAGTTCTTACAACTGATTTGGTTTGAAACCACTGAGAGATGCAATTCCACCAAATCTGTATGTGCACTTTTGTGAAGTAGCTTTTACTTATGCAAACATTTTTTAAACACAGTTTTCAATATATAGAAGCACAGCTGTAGCTCTAAGACCTTCTTTTGTCTCGTTAGATAAGAAAGTACTCGGATATGCAGAAGCTTCTTATGTGTGGAGCATCATAGACGTGACGTGATTTTTGGAAAAGCTCTGCTGACATTACGAGTCCTGATGCATCTAGAGGACATGTGAAGAAGGCTTCAAAGTACAAGTATTTATCACCTCTAATATTGCCCACTAGCATTATAACTAGAATTGGAAAATGAAACAGGAAAAGAAACCATTAAAAAAGAAACCAGAGAAAGCAAAGCCCAACAACCCCAGGCTTCCTGGAAATAGAGATGTTGGCAGCAGCTACCTGGGCCCCAGACTCGGGCCATTGCCACTGACACACTAATTATAATAGAAAGCTCAGTGTAAGTTGAGTTCTTTACTATTCTGTGGCATGAATAAATCAAACTACCAACTGGCAGTACTGAAAAATTGTGTTTTTCTTTTATAAAAAAGCTTTTCAAAAATGTGACCAATAGGCAAATTTGAAAAAAAAAAAAAAAAAAAGTAGCTACAAATCAAACTCTAGCAGATTTTGCAAATTGACCTTTCTCTCCTCACTCTCCTGCCACCTTAAACTGGTAAAACATGCATGGTTCTTACAGCAAAACCTGAGAAGACCACATGACAGATAAGTGGTTTTCCTCTTCTCCTGGTCTCCACAGAAAAGCCACTGGCTCCGATCTCACAGTCAACAAAATATGAGTTTTTACTGCTAGTCAATTTCCTTTGTTCATATTTCATTCAAAAGCCAATGTCTGGGATTAGTTTGCTTAAGGTCTCTTTTCCCATGTTTCATTTCTTATTGCTATGAAAAGAAAAGATTATAAATTACTGCCTCAGAGTACACAAGTTAAGGTACTGCTTTGTATAAAAGGTGTCATCACATCTTTGTTTTATAATTGTTCCATTCTATGGGGAACTAGAATGAGTGAATCATTTATGAGAAGAAAAATTCAATTTGTTTCTTCAACAATAAATTTAATTTTACGAAATTAAAGATGAATTCATTTTAGGAACATCTAATGAGAATTTAAATGCATTACAGAGGCAGTACAGACAGCACCAAGATAAATAAAAATAATGATTCCACACACATGAATACTCTACAGCCTAAAGGAAAGACAGTTTGCTAATTCCAGTGTAGAAAATAATTGGTAACATGCTTAGTAATACAACTTGTACATGATCAAGTAAGTAGAAGGCATCGGAAATTAACAGCCAAGGGTGAAAGGGAAATATAAATGTCAATGTAAAGCAAAGGTAGATTAAATAATGATAAAAATGATTCATGGGATAACACGGGAGGTACTGAATGCTGCAACGTTTTGGCCTACTTGGGAGCAACTTACATGATGGTCACAGGGCTAACGTGAGCTCATCCTGTCCTTGTCAAAATTATCAGCTTTCTCCAGAAGCCCTCAACCTTTTGCCTCAGCTCTCTATACAGTGTCTCCTGTCTCACCTTTAATCTTAAAAGAATAAATATTTTCTTTAGTTATTCATCACCCAGATAGTCACATGGATATGGGGTGACATTGTCTTGTCCACCGATCCCCAGTATGTCTACGCACCTATTAATAATTTTCTGATGCCTTCATGCAATGCGGAATGAAAAGTTTATCGATCAGGAGCACAGAACCCTAGGCAGAAGGTTACTAAAAGTGGTTGCGTGACAAAGGTGAATTTCTCTCTAGAGTATATCCTTCACTTTGTTTTCTGAAAACATTACTATTAAAATGAGGGTACATGATATTAAGAATCATAGAAAATACAATAAGAACTAAGGAATTCATCAGCAAAGAAAATGTGTTATATAACAGGCTAAGAGTAGTATAGAAAAGTTAATAAAGATCCTGAGTGCAATGGGGTGGAAATGCCACCATCATATTTTCAGGGATTATTGAAGGGCCTGCAGCCCTGAGGGTCCTCACACTATTGCCAGGCAAATGCATGAAAGCAGTAGTTTACATTTATAAATGCCTTGGTTTGTTCTAGCTAATGTCTACTTTTAGCTTCACCAATTCTATTTCACTTCCATGAATCCTAGCAAAAAAGGACGATCAACATGTGCAGATTACTCCAACCAGGTTTTCTTTTTAATCTTTTAATCACCAAAGTTCATCATTTCATGACCAAAGCCTTATGAATTCCTCCCCTACATTTCATAAGTACTTTTTTTCCATTGATTTTTATTTTATTAAAATACAAATGTCAATCAGACAGTTTCAAGACACCTTAACCATACAGAGTCGATGAATTAATACATTGCAAACTGTTTTCATAACGTTTTGGTACTGTACAAGGTGCATACATGAAATTATATTTACAGGTTTTTTTATAGCTGAATTATATCAAAGATTCAATAATTAT
>PVKA01020169.1:0-40830 GCA_004027165.1 Ctenomys sociabilis | reverse complement strand
AAAAAAAAAAAAAAAAAAAAAAAAAAAAAAAAAAATTAAAATATTGACTTCAGTTTTTTCTCTGAGAAGCAAAAACCACTCTCTTTGATCAAGGAGTTTTGTTTAGAGGGTGTGAGCTCTTCTACAAATGGGAGATGCACAATCTATACACCAACTTATTCTTTCAAACTCTCCTTGCAGGAGTAAAAGCACATTCAGGGTAACATTTATTCTTGTGAGTAAAAAAGAGAGGAAGTAGGTACCTGGATTTGTTCTAGGAAATAATATGAAAGGATAAAGCTATATTCACATAAACATATTTTAACTGGGTTTTATAATTTGGCATGTACTGGGTTCATCATTAACTAATCATGATGACCCCGTGGAATGCATGTGTTGTACAGAGACCAAGCATGTTTCCCTAAAAGTATTTCCTACCAAGTCACAAGTCCATTTATTTTGTACAAGATGACTGTCCTTGTTTATTCTGAAAATTATGTTTTTTACTTGTAGAAATGAATTTCTCACCTTTTGATATCTGTTGTTATTCATGATATTTTATTTTGGTATGAGTGACTTCTACAATTTAAATCTTTTGAGGACAGAGAAAATTTTTCAGAAAAACTTTTTCAGAGAATGTTTTGAAATATATTTTGAAGGTTTGTTTTTTTATATCTAAACATATTAGACTTTTATAAATATACTTAAGCAAAGCTTTCCCCAGGAAAAAATTGCTAAGAAAATTTTAAATGGAAATTCCAGCCATTTAAGTAGAACACAATCTTTATTAATAAAAGTATTTTTCCAGGCATAGTGCTCAATGCCTGTGAACCCAGTTACTCTAGAGACTGAGGCAGAAGAATCACAAGTTTGAGGTGAGCTTGGGTAACTAAGCAAGACCTTGTCACAAAATAAAAGTGTTAGGGGTATAGTTCCTAACCCTACACCCTAGTATCTACTTAGCATGTATGACGCACCAAAAAAAAAAAATCCATAAGGTCTCATTTGTAAATTAACATATGTTGTTTTGGAGAATAAAGGAAAAAGGATAAAAATTCTGCTACAGTAATTTTTGCTAACAGATTTCATGCCTTAATTGTTACTACCTGTGGGATTGTCTAACTCTAATACACGCCATATGTGTCAGTCACATAGAATCAGCTACCTAATTCCTAATGCCTCAGCCAATTTAGTTGCAGGATAAGGACTTGGGGATTGTTCAGTAGATTAAATGAAGGAATAGACAAGGCGTGCTCAGCCCTGTGACTTGCATAAGGCAAAATCTTTGTATGTTGTGGTTGTTATTGTCATTGCCTCTAGAATGGAAGGGACCACAGAAGTATATACACAGATTCCTACTTAACAATGGTCTTCATGACCTTTGAATGAGCATGTTTATTTTTATCCTTTTATGACAGATGGTTAAAAAAAAAAAATCAAGAAGTCTACAATTTGGCCCAGCAGCCCTAGCAGGGTAGTGAGGACAGTGGCTCTGTTCCTGGCCAGCCCAGCTGCTGGCCTGCTGGTGGCCTAGGGAGGCGGGGCCGGCTGGCGCTATCTGATGTGTGTGCTGCTAATGCCACTTCAAAGGAAGACTGTCCCCTATTTTTATCCTGGTCAGCAGCCTGTCCCTGCAGTTGCCTCTTGAACAAAAGAGTCTGCCAGGTCTCTGACACCTTTAGGGCCACACAGCCTCTCCTCACAAAAGCAAAACTAATACCTGTGGGTGGCGCTGGGTGCTAGGCATTCTGTTTGTAAAAGAAGTCTTTCCTCTGATCTGCAGTCTCAGAATGGTCCACACCACCACTCGCATGTTAGGACTAAGGAGAGCAAGCCTGGGAGACATGGAATCAAATGAGCAATAAGAGGCGGAGAGCACCGCGGGGCTGAGTGGCACCCAAGCGTGTGCTCTTCCCAACGCGCGCCAGCTTCCGGTGTCGCTCACAAACCTCGCCCCTTCTCACAAAGGGCTTGCAAGCATCACGGGTGAAACAAAGCTTTAAAGCAGCCTATTGTTTTTTGTTTTGTTTTGTTTTTTTATCAAATGATTTTATTGGATTATGTTTTGCATCTACTGATTCAGAGTCACCTAACACTTGCACCTTTGAAACAGAAATAAGATCAGTTTGAACTGAGGAAACGTGACTCAAATTACACAAACCACTTGTTATCCTGAAAGAAATCTTGATGGAAATTACCTTCTGATCTTCAGGGATTTCAGCTTGTAGAAAACAGTTTATGTCACATTTTCTTTTCTAACTTGTCAAGATGAACATATGTGAGAATTAATGAGTTGTTTTCTTCTATTGTAGGAATTTAATAATCTTGTGTATTATTGACTGCTTATATTTTAAAAATGTTTTAAAAGTTAAAAATGTAAAATGTTAGCAACTTTTAAAAGCTATATTTTTTGCAATCACAGCCTGTGACCATGGATCACAATTATGAACCTGTGCATCCAATTCTTGACTCTAAACTTCAGCACCTTCTTGCATTCTTTTCCTCCCTCAACTTACTTGCACATATCATTTTTTATATATATTTTTTATTTTTCTTTATTTTACTGAACTACAAATGTCAATCAGACAGTTTCAAGACACCTTAACAATACAGATTCAATAAATTAATACAGTGCAAACTGTTTTCATGTTTTGGTATTGTACAAGGTATATACGTGATATTATATTTACAGATATAATTTTAGCAGATACCTCTTATCAGTGAATTAAGAGTGTAGCTGCTTACTTATCTTATTTTTTATACCTGAATTATATCAAAAATTCAATAATTATTTTCCTAGTGGATGACCATAGTACTAGAAGCCGACATAATATCCTGTCCAACCACCATTACTGCAGATCTTGCCTCTCATAGAATTATGTAGAAGCACAGCGTTATCTATCCCAACTATACTGTCTATACACACACGTCATGATTTTTTCTTTCTACACCCCTTCCTTTGTCTACACCTGTCAAAGGTGGGCACTCCATTATCATTCAAGCAGCCTATTGTTGTAGAGAGGAAACTTTAATTTAAAGGTTAATCTCAGATGGTAGATAGTGACAGGAGCTGAGATGTATATGCAAGAGTATAGGCCTTGTGACATACGAGGGTGTTTATCACATTCTCAAACTGTTCTAAAATGTGTGGTTACTGGACTACTTTTCTCTTCAAACATATGTCTTCTGTTCCTGATTCTCTCCCCCACTCTTGGCAGGTAGAATAAGACTGCACATTTCTGCCTGAAGAAGTGGGCTGTCTTTTTTCTAGGTAAATGAGTGATATAGTGGAATTTCCAAAACCACCTGTTGGTAGAAGGAAATTCAAAATATAATGGAAGAAATCAGGTCTTGGTTATTCTCAGTAAGAGACTTTTCTGTTAACAGATGAACACTAAAGTACCTTAAATGTCTCCTTATCTCTATGTCAGGTATGATTATTATCTAAATCCCCTCAAAGGCACAGGAATCCTTTACAGAAGAACCTCTAGTGGTTCTTCTGCAATAATGGTGGTTGGACAGGATATTATGTCGGCTTCTAGTACTACGGTCATCCACTAGGAAAATAATTATTGAATTTTTGATATAATTCAGGTATAAAAAATAAGATAAGTAAGCAGCTACACTCTTAATTCACTGATAAGAGATATCTGCTAAAATTATATCTGTAAATATAATATCACATATGCACCTTGTACAATACCAAAACATTATGAAAACAGTTTGCACTGTATTAATTTATTGACTCTGTATTGTTAAGGTGTCTTGAACTGTCTGATTGACATTTGTAGTTCAGTAAACTAAAAAAAATAATAAAAAATATATATAAAAAATGATATGTGCAAGTAAGTTGAGGGAGGAAACTAAAGTGGATTCTTTACCTTTACATAGAAATCTCCCCCAATATCAAATTGTTGTGCTGGTAAGAAAATTGGAATTAAAACTCATAAATCTGGGAGTGAGCAGCTTGCAGTAACATGATAGAGGATAAACCCACTTTTAGCTTTCTCTTTTTTCAAATAAGTAATCCAGTACCGTTAACTTTCCTGGTCTTAATTTTTAAATCTTGTAAGTGTATTTTAGGTTCTTCTTAGGACTTAACCATGCTTTCCTAAGACTTCTAATTTATGGAATCAAAGCAATTTGCAAGTTTCTTTCCACTGGCTGGAATGCAAATAATTTATTTGCACATTAAAATGTTCTACCTCTCTAGGAAAAGTGATCATTCTTGTTTTACCAAGCATTTACACTTGAGTGTACTGGTGTATATCCTTGGAGGTGTTAGAGATGGGTCCATGCATCTCTAAATACCTGTAAATATTGTACAGGAAGGTCTACATCTTGCTAGCTAGCTAAAAATTACAGATGAGATTTCCTACTTATGACGGCCTTATATAGCATTTATAATTAATTCAGTAAACATTCAGTAGTCAACTAGTCTTTCAGGGCCAGGTGTGGTTTTTTGAATGTCTTTAGAAAAGAAAAAAAAACTTCACTCTCAGAGTGAAACTCCCTTCATTTCAAATGGGGAAAGACACATAAAATGGTGAAGTCAAGCCCTCCTTAGATTAGGGGAGTATAAGCCTAACCAAAGAAATAAAACAGAGGAAGGGATAGACAGCTATTAAACAGAACAATCAAATGATTCTTGAATGAGACCCAAAGGGAACGAGGAGGAGTCATACTGCTCTCTGGGGTTTTGTGTTCTGCAACAATAATCACAAGCCTGGCTGCGAGTGTGTCAGTGTGTTCAAGAAGCGGGCTGGGGGACTATGGGTGGGACCAGAGGAGTTGTGATGTCAATGAAAGACTTAGTCGTTTTTCTATTTTTGAAATGTGAAGCTCTGGGGTGGAGGTTTTAACCAGAAACTTGGATGACATGACCGGATTTTGGTTTTAATGGAAGTATTGGACTGGTACACTGAGAATGAGCTAAAAGAAACAAGGGTATATCTAGAGAAACCAGTTAGAGGATGACAGAAAGAGCCAGGCAAGATTATTATCTTTAGCAGCTGAGCCCAAGATGGCAGAGGTGGTGAGAGTGACCAATCCTGGATGCATGTTGAAGTCCGTGCTCCCAGGTCAGGACAGGGAGTGGGACATAGGACGGGCACAGCCTGGGACCTGAACAGATAGCAAGATGAGGGCGGCCTTGGGCTTCCTGCGCGCTCTCTAGGTGCCCCTCTCCTATGACCTCTGTACTTCAGAAATGCTATTCAAAGGCTACAGAGGCAAAGGAGTTGCCGGGTACTTCTACTGGCTTCTCTTAGGCTCCTGGAATCTGCTTATGGTCAAGTATTTTGTGAGGAGTTTTTACAGATCTTGTGTTTAAGAGAGAAAGGAGCTGGGATGACATTTGCCAGTTGGAAATCTTTTCTCCACAGTGTATGTGTAAGCAGGATTTCAGTCCAGAGCATTTGTTAGCCTCCCAGGTTTATGATGTAAAATGTTTTGAACTTTAACACATATATTGCATTACACTTCTTTGGCTGCTAGGACTATTTATTTCCATTGCTTTAGAATTCACTTCATTGTTCCATGTAAACCCCGGATGGCATTTCCTTTTTAAATGTCAAGTGTTCCCTGACAATTAAATTGGTTCCCAGAAAGTTGGACAAGGAAGCTTACTAAGCATCTTCTTTAACAAGCTATGCGGATAAATCATCATTTAATTGCTATGAGAAACAATTTATATTAAGCAGAAAAAGCTCTGCCTCTCTGGGATTTTCTCCTGGACACAGCACCCCATATGGCTCTCACCCTCCTGTAGTAGAATATCTACATGTGGTGCCCTATATTCCCACACACTGGCCACCTACTTGTTCTTGTGATGTGACAAGATGTCAGCATTAGTTGAACCAAATTTCATCAACATTTAAATTGACTTTAAATGTAATAGTCATTTAAGTGATTATTTCAAAATTCCTTAGATGCCATTCCATCTACTTTGCATAGATTCAGATCTTTTTCTTCTTCTTCTTCTTCTTCTTCTTCTTCTTCTTCTTCTTCTTCTTCTTCTTCTTCTTCTTCTTCTTCTTCTTCTTCTTCTTCTTCTTCTTCTTCTTCTTCTTCTTCTTCTGTATTTTGGAGAAGCATCCATAGGCTGTTCAGGGTCTCACAGCATAGATCGGACTTTCAGTGATCTGACTGTTTACAGCCTCCCACGAGCTGGGACTACAGATGTGCATCACCATACCCAGTCTCAATTGCCATCTCAGCATACACCAAGGGTGGTGCCAGCACTGTAGGCCTGGGGATTGAACCCCGGCCCCTGTGCCTGCTTGCAGGATCTTTAATTAGCTGAGCTATTTGGCAGGCCCTCAAATCTTATTTTTAAAAGTGTTCTCTTCTAGCTATTTCATATTCAATTGCACATATAGTCTGAGCTTACACAAAGTCTGATGTGAGACTTGGTTCAACTTCTTTTTTTTTCCTGTATTTTTAGGGAAGGTGTTACAAGGTGTTAGAGGCTGCACTACTAGATCAGACTCATGGTGATTCTCCTGTTTACAGCTTCCCAAGAGCTGGGATTACAGGCACATGCCATCATGCACAATCTCTTAATCGTTGTCTCAGTGTGCTTCAAGGGCAGGGCCAGCACTGCAGGCCCAGGCATTAAACCCCTAACCCTTGTGCCTGCTTGCAAGAGCTTTAATCTGCTGAGCTATTTGGACGGGCCTTTAGTTCAACTTCTTGCTTCAGCACTTACTAGCTTTCTTCCCTTGGGGAAGTTACTTACCCTCTCCAAGCCCCATTGTCCTCTGAAAAACAAGGATAATGATAGTGTCTATTATGTGGGCTTGTAAGGATTCTATGAAACATTCCACATAAAGCAATTAGCACCCACTGCCTGGTACATAACAAGCAATATATTAATGTAGCTATGATTGAAGACTAAGGCAGCAGAGTGACTCCTCTGTATTTTGCCCTTTTGTAGACATTTACAGCAACAGGTGACTCATGAGTTTGGTGAGAATCTTGAATTCTGTAATGCATGAGTTATACTGGGTGAGCTGAAGACTCTCAGGTATTCTCATAGGTTGACCAGGTGGGAGGTTCCGTATGCAGTAATAATTACATCACCTGCTGCATGACAATCCCTCAGTCAGTTTGAATGATGCGTTTGCTCAACAGGTGGGGTGATTTGGGTGCATTTATTTACTCATTTACAGTCACCTAAGAAGACCAAGACATTATTTCTGCATAGACTTTCTTCACAGTCTGGAATAAGAATAATGAAATGAGGCAATGGGCAACATAGCTTTTATTTCTTCTTTGTTTGAAAAACAAAAGCATGAAATTGGAAACGAATTTTTTAAAATGGCCTTATCAAAGTAGAAGTAGATAAATTCTACCATCAGAGGCACTGGGCCAAAGATGAGGGAGGCAAGGTTTACTTCTGTGTAAGAAAGAAATTCCCCAAATCAGAACCCCAGGGGAACCTGGAAACAAATGGGCTCCCTTCTACAAGGCAGGTCCTGAGTTGGGTATAAAGTGTCTACTCATTAAGACCACTGGAGGTAATATTAGAGATGCTCTTTGGGATTAATTTAGGAGGGAAGAAGAAAACCATTCCAGTTGTAGCCCACATTTCATTTTAGAAAGAAAAATAAGAGAGAGCTTTCTGTTCTGTTGAAAAAACATTCATATGACGAGATATTAAATTTGAAGTTTTCAGACTGGGCGTGGTGGCACATGCTTCAAATCCTAGAGCTTTGGGAGACTGATGCGGGAGGATCACAAGACCCAGCCCAGCCTGAGCCACTTAGCAACTCAGTGAGCCCAGGTCTTAAAATAAGAATTTTAAAGGAGGGAAGAGGATGCATGTTAGTGCAAAAACCCTGGATTGAATCCCTAGGAACCACAACCCCTCCAAAAACATGTTGACCTTTCTCTCAAGAAACCCCACACAGGAGCTATTTCACACTGAAATGAGATTCCAGATTAAAATGAAGAAGAAAGGCTCTTGCATGGGGAAATCCTTCTCCTCCTTCTCCTTCTCCTTCTCCTTCTCCTTCTCCTTCTCTTTCTCCTTCTCCTCCTCCTCCTCCTCCTCCTCCTTCTCCTTCTTGTATTTAGTACAGGGTCCACAGGGTCTCACTACACAGATTGGACTCGTAGTGATCCTCCTGTTTTCAGCCTCCCGAGCGCTGGGATGACAGGGGCGCACCACCACACCATCTCAGATGCCATCTCAGAACGCCCCGGGTAGGGGGAGGCAGCATGGCAGGCTGGGGATGGAATCTCGGCCCCGGAGTCTGCCTCAGCAGGAGCTGCAGTGCTCTGAGCTATCTGGCCGGCCTCTATGTGGCTTCTCAGAGAAGTGGATAGGAGATGCCTGCGTGAGGACGAGGAAGGTCAGAGTGCCCTGGGACCGAACATCCTCTCAGATTCAGAAGGACAGAGCCAGCCTGACAAACCATTCTGGCAAAAATCCAGGAAATGAGCTGTGGCATGTGGCGCGAGCCTTCTGCATGGACCGGGCTGGGCCAGGAGCAGTGGGAAACTCAGTGAGGTCATCTCGGAGCCTCTCCTGGAGGGGGAGGGGATCGTAAGAAAGCCTAAAGTAGGCAGCTTGGAGCACAGCTCAGTCATGAGTACCCTAAGGTGGGGGCAAATGGATATGAATCAAAGGCTCAGCAGTGATAGAATCTTCTTACAGTCCATGAAGACATTCCTCTTGAGGTCTGCCTGGCCTGAGATGCAGAAGCCAGAAGAGGGGGTTACCAGGGAAGCGCTTATTCCACTGAGTCATCTCCCCAGCCCTACCCAATTAACTAAAACCATCCATTGTAATTCTTCACCATCCTTGCTCTGCAGTCCCAGAGGGCAGAGTTAACAAGGCTGAAGAGAAAGGCAGAGGAAAGAGCCAAAGAGCCCAGCTCCCTCCTCCCAGAAGCACAGGATCCTTCTGAAAGAGGCGCAGCCTGGAAGGACAAGAGCTTTCATTTTAAATTAAAATTGGAGCTTGGCAGTATAGGACATGGAACCTTATGTTTCAAAATAGGGACTAGTGTGAGTAACTTAAGGTAATGATAGAACTATTCTTAAAGTTAAATAGAGTCACAGGAGTTCTAAGCTTTCCTCCAGTGATAAGGGAAATTTTTCTCACATTACCTACAATTTAAAGGATGGTAGGAGGCAGAAAGGAGCAATTTGATGATGGATCCTAGGTGTAGCTAGTTTAGCATCTTAAATGATGACAGGGACTCTCATATTAAAAATTACAGATCCTTTCATAACAATATGGAAGGAATTTTATACCTTTGAGACCAAGCTGGACAGAGGAAATAGCAGCAATGAAACAAGACAGAACTGTTGCTTTGGGGAGAAATATGTTAAAATTAGGGGTTTGGGCTCCAGCAGAGATGAGATGCTGGCAATATTTTTGGCACATACAGAAACAACTACGTACCTCAGCAATGACTTATTTGTTTCATAGTTGAATCTCCAACCTAAGCTAATTTATAGTTTCACACTCTATTGTTAGCACAGGGGGGAACATGGAGGCGGGTGATCTAGCTGAGGGAAATGGAGAAAAGCAGGTTGTTTAGTCCACAACAACAGTCTTTGTTTCTTCCTCTCCTCCACAGAGAAGGACCAAGGAGAAGCACATACATATGTTATGAGGAATGTTTTTCTTTACCACAGCCAAACTTAATATTTCTCACAATTTAGAAAATTCTTGATCTTTTTTTGTTCACGTCAAGTTAGGTAAAAGGTCTTTTCTCTGAGCTGGGCTTCTACCATCCTCTAACTTGCTATTGGGGAGTTAAAAACAATAGTGGATTGTGTGCTTCTTGAGAATAGGCGCTTTCTCCTCTTTGTGGCTTTAGCTCACAGAGAGTGACTGGAAGTCTGAAGGGTTTATTGAAATTTTTATTTCTAAGTGTAGGAAACTGATGTCTAAATAATGAGAAAGATAAAACAAGGTGTTAAAAGTGAGTAGAAATTACCTACCAAAACACCATCCTCATCAAGTACATAGGAAAGAGGATTTATGTCTAATGCTGTAATACGAAGGTTAATGAAAACCAATTGTTGCTATGATTGTATCATTATTGGAAAGTTCTAAAGATTGAAAAGAAAAAGCTATTGATTCATTATATTCTTACTTCTTTATACTCAAACCAAAAATGAACCATCTGCCTTTGTGTGCATAGTAGAAAAATATGAAAATTAAATCTGAGCTTTTATTATCCAAATCAAAGTATTGCTATTCATTCAGTAAGAACTTGATTAAGAAAGAAAATCTGTTGAAATTGTTTTTGAAATTTGAACACACCTTTTCATCCATGATCTTTTGTTCGAGAAACAGAGGGGTGTAGACTCATGGCCCACTTGTCCCATTACCACTTCTTGCCAGGAGTTTGTGAGGAGTTTGCTTTACAAACAGAAATATATGAGCAAGCAGTGCAACTTGACAGTTGGTAGGGTTTCAGGGAAGCCAGGAGAGTTCCAAGGAGAGCTCATGCAAGCTCTCAATGGACGGTGCTACCGCAGATTAGCCGCGAGGGACACTCAGTTGTAGAAATGTTGTAGAGACACAGAGGAATGTTGTAGAGGAATGTTGTAGAGACACAGAGCTCCAAGATGTAAAAGGATAATATACATTACAGGGTGCAAAAAGCAAATGAATTAGCAGAGTGACTCCTCCTTGGAGACAAGAGCAGTGCACTACGCTTGGGAAATAAACCCCCATGCGATCCCAGCACATAAATAGATTTTGGAAGGATAATGGCCATCATGTCAGTAACAGCAGCTACCTCTGAGGAGCCCTTGTTCAGATTTGCTACATTCATGGACTGAAATGAGGTTATATATTAAAGGTCACTTGGGAAAAGCAGTATACCCTGTTTGTGGGATTATCAATATGTTTTGCTTACTCTGTATCAGGAAAACAGGCCTGGAATGGGAGTGGGCTTCGAAGGTCTGTGTGAGTATGTGAAAAGCAGATGGAAGTGGGGACAGGGCCCTAGGGTATGGATTATGTCAGGGACGAAGGCAGTCACTGCAACTGTAAGATTAGAGGAGAGAGACAAGGAGGCTTGGAGGAGTATGAGTCCAGCAAGAGACGAAGGTCAAAAAGACCCAAAGCTGAGCCAGCTGGTTTGGCTTTGGGACTAAGCATTGCGAGGCTTCAATTGCTGTAGAGTTTGCAAATGGTGCCATGAATTGTTTGGCATAGTAATCAGTACAAATGCAAATTAATGAGATACATAAACATTTTCACTGTTTTTAGGAGAGTAGGCGCCCCTTGTCTCTTCCTGGAAGACCTGTCCCACCCACTGTGTCGACAACATCTCCTTGGGTGTACCAGCCCGTTTATCATTACTCCAGCAAAGCAGCAGATGGGCTAGAGAAAGCCGGCAGAAGACCGACACCCTGGGAAGCAGCAGCAAAGTCTCCCCTTGGCCTAGTGGATGAAGCCTTCAGACCCCGGAACATCCAGGAGTCCATTGTGGCAAATGTGGTCTCAGCGGCTCGGAGGAAGGTGTTTCAGGGGTCCCCAGAGGATTGGAATGAGAAACTGTCCTATGTTCCTCAAGCGCAGAAGGCCAACATGGACTCCTTTGAGAGGCAAGAGTATCATGTTACCGCTGTAGCCAGTCATAGCATGCCCACCAACTCACAGTACAGCTCACAGTTGCCATGTATGTACCATAGGCAGGCTTCTAGAAATGATTCTGAAATAATGTCCTTGGAGACCAGGTCTGATTACTGCCTTCCCATAGCTGATGGCAACTATAACCCACACCCCAGGGGATGGAGGCGCCAAAGATGAAGTATGAACTGTTGACCACTATGGTTTTCTAATGCTCCTTTGTAGATGTTTCTACTTTTCAAATAGATCTAGATTCACTTCTGGTCTTGGCTGGTTCTCCTGGGTCATATATCTGGGTCTGTGTATGTAGTTATCTATGCACAAACGACGAGCATGAACAGTTTCTTTGTCTGCCAATGCATAAAGTAGTTCTTGGAAGGAAAAATTCATTTTCTGCATTGATGTTCTGATATGTGTAATTCAAACTCTCAATTCCATTTATAAGGGGTGGCTTATGCAACTAATCTCTGCCTTATTCCAGGCATACATTAATTAAAAATGTGTGTTAATTGACATTAATTTATCCCAGGCATAAATTAATTTTAAAAATGTGTGTTAATTGACATTAGCTGTGATAGCAAGGACTTTAACATTCGGACATTTTTGATGAGAATGTGCCAATAAGTAATGGTTAAAAAGTATGTTGTTGGTGTTATTTTAAGTATTTCTCTGAAACAGTTTTAAAGTTAACAAAATTAAGATTTCTTAAAAATCTTTTAGAAAGAAATGTGGAAGAGTAAAATTATTATACATTTTGGATAGACTTTCACCATAAATGGTGTAAAATGTGGGAAACAGAAAGATTTAAGTGTAGGGTTTATTTCTAATCTATTTAAAGCCAGCATACAGGACTAGACACTGGGTTCAGTTGTTCTCATTTGTCAAATGAGAAGATTGGATTATCTAATCTCTTAGACCCTTAGCAGGACTGATATTATGAGATTATCTCATTAGTAGAATGGGCTTTGATTCATTATTCATTTTGATTGCTCATCAGATAAATATCAGATTAAGTTTAGGGTTGGATTAGATAATTAGTGTTAATACACACATCATTAAAGGTCTCAAGAGGAACTTCTGGGTGACAGGATTTGGGTTACGTGTTTGTGGAGTGAGGGTTGGTGTGAGAAAAAAAAATCCTACTGATGGATTTAAGGAAGTGGTAAGTGAAGATGCCTGTTATTATACAACAATAAGTCACAATCATTTCTTTGGTTCCAAAAAGCATGCCACAGACGCCTATGCAGCAAGTGGCATTTCTTTAGAAATTTGCCATTACAGTGTGCAAAGGAAATTAGACAGCTGCTTCACGCATGCCATGATACAGACCTGGGTAGCATGACTGAGAACCACCACCCCGAGCACCTGCTGCTCACTGCCACACCCACAGTGTTACGTACAAGGAAACCTGAGGTAGTGTATGTCATAAGCAAGCATCTAGAATATGTTCGTTTGTTTTTTGTGGTACCAGGATTGAACTCAGGACCTTGCACTTGCCAGGCAGGTACTTACGCCACTGAGCCATCTACCCGGCTCTACAACATTCTTAAATCTAAAACACCTTGAGTATTCAAAACTTCCTTAGCTTTTTAGATGTTTAGATACCTTTGCATTGTTTTATCTTTATTACACATGGTGGCCTCATATGATGATGGTCACTTTTATACAACAAAACTTTAAAAAAATTCCAGTGTAAAAATGATCCCTTACCTTGGAAGCAAATAATTACATTGAAGAAATTGCACACAGTAAGCTGCATCAGTGGGAGAGCTGAGAAGATTCTAATTTGGCCATTTATACAGAAAAGAGAAGGTGAGCACTTTCTGAAGTTTTATAGTCAGATTCTCTTAAATTGATATAGTGGTAATTCAAAGTATAACTTATTGGCTGCCAAGAGTTTCGTGAAATTAAAAAAATATCTGATGTAGATGTATGTATTAGTTTGTCGGCAAATTTTCAAGACAGCCTCCTATAAAATCCTTCTTTAATTGAAAATTTTGATAGTAGATGAATCATTGTGGATTTGAATGTTTTAAGAGAACAGTTCAGCTGAAAAGACTTTACTTGCTATGGCCATTTTCTTTTTGTGTTACTTTCTAAATGCTAGGTTTTATTTGCATCAGTTGATATACAATATATTATTTACTGATATTCACCACACTCAAAATAGAGAGAAGCAGGGTTTTTTTTTTTTGCCTTAGGTATTATAGTTTTCTCCTCTTTGCTTGCACTACAAGAATTGAATTATTGTATTGAGCTCTCTGGATTTATTCTAAACATAGAGTAAAAGACAATAGATGGTAGGAAAGTTGCACATGTTTCACTTATAAGGAGATAAGCATCCCATCTTTTTATTAGATACCAATGTTCCAAGAGATCTTGCTGTAGCAGGACTGATGACACACAACTGTAATCCCAGCTACCCAGGAGATTTGTAAATTGGACCCCTGTCTGGGCTACTTAGTAAGAGTTTCTCTCAAAATTTGGAAGAGAATGAAAATTTGAAGGGTGGGGATACAGGTCAAAACCTAATACCACTACCAAAAAAAAAAAAAAAGAAAGAAAGAAAAGGAAAAACAAATGAACTCTACTTTATAGATAATAGTTCTGAAAGAAAACGAGCCATTGTCAAATCATCACAAAGTACAGTGTGCATTTGTCTCCAGTCCATTTGGAAATGATATAGTTCCAAAGCTCACATTTAAGCTAATGGTTGAGGAAAGACCCCGCCAATGCTGAGATCCAGTTCTGATGGTGAGAAGATTTAGATAACTATTGTTCTCAGAAAAATACAGTGACCGGGCCATTCTTGCCAATGATAGTGCTTGCAGGGAAGAACTGATACTTTGTAAATTTGTACACCTTTGTTGTAAGACATCTTCTAACCAGTAGCTCTCACAAGGGTGGCATGAGGTGATCTTTTACTACATATTAAAAACTAAAAGCAGAGTGTGTCAGCTATACTAATTTGGCATTTTCCCTTCATCTTGAGTTTAACTATCATATCATTACATACATGTAAAGTGTCTGTTTTTCAGGTGAGTCAAAATTTGTCTTCTGTTCTGATTTTCACAAGAGCACAGTCTCTAGTTCATTCCTCTTTGAATATATTTCTTACATTTGGCAGCACCACTGGACAGGGCTGAACAGCGTAAGCGTTCATAATGATTTAAAGCTTTGGATAAAAATGGTAAAAACAAGTCGGGTGTGGTGGCGCAGGTCTGTAATCCCAGCACTTGGGAGGCTGAGGCAGGAGGATTGTTGTGAGCTTAAGACCAGCCTGGGCTACAAAGTGAGCTCAAGGCCAGCCTGAGCTACACAGTGAGACCCTGTCTCAAAAAGACAAAAAAAGAAAGAAAGAAAGGCACCAAATAGGCAGTGATAATAAACAGGAATTACAGAGAGGCTTGTTTTTAAAGAAAATAAATTTCTACACGATTCTATTCAAGCTAGAAGTAACTACACTGTTCACACTTTTCTATTTTAAAAAAAAGGCTGTATTCTGTCATTACTTAGATTGGCATTTGCACCTCTTTTTACCCTAAAAGATTGTATTTGAAAGACTGTACTGAAAATCAAAATTATATTAGTAATAAATATAACTTGAAAATCAGGTGGAGAATTTCATTTTTCCTTATGAAATTGTGGATTAAAATACTTTTTTCCCCTTACCTATCCCTACATTTTATTTTCCATAATAGCTTCCAGATAAATCAAAAGGATTTCATGATGCATGGAAACTTAGTTGTGTGGTTAAAGAAAAACAACGGCTTCGTAGTGTTGTTAAAGCATGGTGATGAAGGCTGTTCAGGGCCAGCCAGAGAGGGCTAAGGACCACTGCGGAGGGCTTGCCGAGTGGGAGGGAAGAAGCTCCGGCAAAGTCTTGGCAAGGAGCAGCTTGGGACTAAGTGGAGAGAAGATTAGGAAGAGCTAAACCAGAGGCTAACAAAACCAGCCTAACAGGATTCCTGCTGAGGACAGGCCGGAGCAGATCAGATGAGGGCCGGATCAGGAGGCAGGAGTGAGGGACTTCTGCAGTGACCTTCACGAAAACAATTTCACAGTAAGTACACAGCGACCCTAAAAGAATGTTCAGAAGCCTAGTTAAAGTTTGGCCAAGCAAAGAGTCTTTGTCACTGTAGTGCTTAAGTACTACAATCACTTCAGTTTCACATGGAAGTCAAGAAGTTTGGGATACAAATATATTTTGTTTTGTTTTGGATAAGGCTATGCTTTATTACATGCATAATTACAAATCTGTGCTAAGTGAAAATGTATGAAGCAAATGGCGACCTGGATGTAAGCCACACAGAGAAAAGGCTGGACAATCTCATTAACCCTTTTGGCAATGTCCATCCCATTGCCTTTAATGTGATTGCTTCCATTTCTTACAATTTGCATAGCACTTTCTCGTCAAAGTACTTTTCATTCATTGTCTCAGTTTATTCTCACAAGAACCCTGTGAGGTAGGTAGGGCAATTAACATGATCCCCATTTTACAGATGGAAACACTGAGGCACAGAGCAGTTAAGACCTCAAGGCTAGTTAGTAGAAGCATAGGGAATAGAAACCAGGTCTTCTGACTCCCTGTCCATGTCTTCCTTTCTACATTGCTACTATGCATGACTAGGGAGCAGAAAAAAGTGAGCAGTGAGCCATAGCTTTGGTTCACATTGTGCCTATTACAAATATATTTTGATCTTACTCTTGATTGAACCTTTCCTCAGCGGTGTACCAGAGATCAGGCCCAAGCACGCGCATGCACTCCGACTTCACACTGGCGGGTGTGTAAGGCCACTCTGGACTGCTCTCTCATCTATGCTCTATTCAGTTCTCGGGGCTTCCAACTCCTTGTCCTCTTTAGGCCGGCCCAAGGCTGACCTCTGAATAGCAGAAGCAAGTAAAGCTCTTTTAGAAGGGAACGCGATCTTTCTAGAGACTCTTAAAGCTATCAGCTGCAGAGTGAGCTTCTCATGGTCAATTAGGATCATAGAGCAGAACTTGTCAGCTCTTTTTGCCTGGGTAAATTTTAAATAAAAAGGCTATTTTGACATTCTGATAAATTTTCTGGTTTTTTTAAGGCTAGGCATTTGAAAACACAGCTCATGAATAAACAGTGTTTTAAAATTTTAAATAACTTAATGCAGTCCTAGGGGTGGAGGCGGAACTCGGTGATGCAGCAGCCACCTCGAATGCTGGAGGGCCTCAGTGGAGTCCCCAGGACTACGAAAAGAAGGCAACACAGAGAGTGGCGGGAGGGAGAAGTATTAGACTGTTCTAGGATGTTAATGCTACACAAGATGTTTCTTTGCTCTGAGAATTCTTAACTTTGTAAACTATAATCTTCAATTTATATTAAAAGTTATGTAGTATCACAGGGAGCCAACAGGAAGTCAGAGGTAAGGGGAATTCAGTTCCCTGCCCAATCTGCCAAGAAGGGAGTGACAGGTCCACCCTTAGACTAGCCAGTGTGTTCCTAGCCCATCAGTACAAAGTGTTTCCTTCTCAGCAACTTCTGCAAATCACAAGATCTGTGACTTCTCCAGTTTAATATGACAATACTTTCCTGCAGGACACTTCATTATTTGTGATTTTATACAACAGTATAATTTGTATTTTTATAGAGGATCTGGAAATCCCCATTCCCTTATAAAAATAATTGTGTGAAAATCATTTGAAGAAAAATCGCCTCCAATGTGTATTGCTCTATTTTTCTCTCTTTACAGCTATAGTGAGGAGTTGCTTCACTGTACATTTCTTCCCCTGTGAACTTTCTCTGTAAACTTTCTTCCACATTTACCTGACTCCCACCAAAGAGAAAACGAAAACCTTTGCTCATCTCCACAGCTCAATGCAATTAACCTTTCCATCTTTCTTTCTTTCTTTCTTTCTTTCTTTCTTTCTTTCTTTCTTTCTTTCTTTCTTTCTTTCTTTCTTTCTTTTCTTGCTTGCTTGCTTGCTTGCTTGCTTGCTTGCTTGCTTGCTTTTTTGTATTTTAGGAAAGGGTCTACAGGGTGTTCAGGGTCTTACCACTAGATCAGACTCATAGTGATCCACCTGTTTACAGCCTCCCAGGTACTGGGATTACAGGCACTCAAGACTATGCCCAGTCTCAGTTGCTGGCTCAGTGTAGCCCGGGGGCAGGACTGGCACTGCAGATCCAAGAATTGAAGCCCTAATCCCTGTGCCTGCTTGCAGGCATTTTAATTTGCTAAGCTATTTGGCCCGCCCAGTATTTCTTACTTGAGGATCTGAAAAAGCTTTGTAAAGTAGAACCACACTACCTTGATTCAAGTAAGTGTGACGTTGGTTCTATATTAGCAAATAACTTATAATGGCTTTATGTAGGCAAAGGCATAATGTTGGAGCCAAAATCCCCTTATAGTGCATCTGGTAGAGCACAAGAGGCTTAATCTTAGAGTCATGGGTTTGAGCCCCATGTTGGGTGTCAAATAAAGAGCCTTTTCTGGTCCTCATGTTGGAGTGAACCTATGTTTTATTCATTCCTTTCTTTTCTTTTTTTTTTTTTTTTTTTTTTTTTGCAGAACCAAGGATTGAACTCAGGCCCTTGCACTTTCCAGGCAATCACATATTCTACTGAGCTATTTCCCTGGCCCTTTATTCATTCTTGAGGAAAAATGAGTGACTATGAGAATGGTGGGAAGTCAGTGACTGTTTTGCGCTGGGCTGGGTAGGAGGCCTGCATTCACCTCTGCAACATGCAGTGAGAACAATATGTAGAAAGAGCAACCTGCATTACCCAGCTTAAATAGTGTCTGATGTTTTGGGGTTGGTGGGTCAGTTCTGGATATGTAGTGTTTCAAGCACCCGAAAGTCATAGCTTCTGTCTATCATGGAGCATTGGCTCTTCACCCCATCCCAAGCTGGCTCATATGAGGAAGCATTAGGTGGGGATTTTAGGGAAAAATGACTGCCATCTTCGAAGATTACCCCCAGCCCCATGGCTAGACTAATATGCATTGCTTACAGCCAATTGAAGGGATTAGGCAAAGTCCTAGCCAGCTCTTTACATGTCAATGCATGGAAATAGGGTCAGAGAGAGCCAAAATAGGAACAGCTGCTCCTTTTTTCAGGGAGAGTCACCCAGGTGGTCCTCCACACTGGTCTATATTATTATGAGCAAACAAGAGTAGAGAGAGTATTTCCTGTACAGACTTTCTTCATTGTCACCTTTACTACACATATTTTTCATGACAGTTGAACTGTAGGAGTATTTGTCAAGGATTTTTCTTCCAAATAGGGACATTCCATCCTACTGGAAAGCAGAATGCCATCCTCCACACCACTTAGAACAGGAGTGGCTCCCTTGGATGGAGCAATCACTGACCACTCCCTTGGGTGAAGTGACCATTTTTAAAACAACATGGAAAACCGAGACACAGGGGCTTTGCAGAAGCTTTTCAGGACCCAGGCCTGAACCCTGACCAGTCAGGACTGGCCTCATTTCAAGAGCACGGAGTGGCTTTGTTCCTTGTTGGCCTACATGTCATGCATACCACAGCCTTCTGCAAGACTAAGACAAAAGGTAACAAAAATGAACTTTAAAATAAATAATGCATGGACGGGTATTGTTCTGAACTTGTCCCTACAGGATCAGAAAGCCGTGATAAGTTTTCTCACACATCCTAAGGGTCATGGATGACACTTCTGTAACCAAAGGCAGCTTAAGAGAAAAGCTTAAAAAATTCCACACTTAAGTGTGATGAGGAATGAAGGGCGACAGGAAAGGAAGTGAGCCAGCGGCGCAACCCGGGGCTCCTGGCCAGGCCGTGTGTCTCCTTCTGGCCTCTCTGGGTGGCATTTCTTCCTCACAGGAATGGGGCATCACAGAGAGCTCACAGGGGAGAAGGGAATGGGTGACTTTCCAGGTCTTCAGACTTGTTTGGGGACAGAGGATTTTAGAGTTTCTATGATTTTGATCAGGGATGAGGAATTCTGGTTTTCGTGACTCACTTTGCGGGAATGAGACTAATGGGAGACAGATGAGTGGGCAAAGGCCAGAGACGGACGTGGCTCCAGAAGCTTGTCCAGTTTCCTTTACTTCAAAGTGCTCAGCATGCCGAGGCACTGTCCTCTGGAGTACCATGTTCAGAGCTCTGAGATCATTATTTTGCCAGTTAAAGTCTCTTTTCCTTTTGAATTCAGATAATCTTTCTCTGGTTTCTATTTGTAGTCCTGGTGCCTATGAGTTGAGCATGCCTTGTTATAATAAACACATTAAAAAACAATAAAAAGTCATGTTACTTACACTCAGTCACTGTCTTGTATATTTTATATGTAGCCCAAGACAATTTCTCTTCACTCAGTGAGGCCTGTGCAAGACAGCATGAGTAGACAGTGAGCCATAGGTTGGCTGCTCTGCAATACCCTTGGCGATGCTGTACTTATTTATGGAAGTTTATACCTTCTAGAGGGCTAAGCAGAGGAAAAATAAGCCTGATAAAATAACCTAAATTTAATGCAAAGTGAAATCAAACTCTAAGGCTAGTGTGAGGATGGTAAGGAACAGGAAGAAGATGGGAGTTTTTTGTGACCTACAGGGATTTCTGGAAATTTAATTGGTTCTTGAATAAGCAACACATTTAAATAAGCAATGTATTTTAATCCTTCATTTTGCATAAAAAAGAAGTTGTCAGAATATAAGAAATGAGTGTCGAAGACCTCAAATGCAATTGTATAGACAAAAGTCTGAACATGGGCAAATGCTGTAGATATTTTGCCTGAGATGTTGCAAATGAAAAACATATTTACAATGTAAGTAAAAATTTTCTCCAGAATAAGTCTCATCAACCTGTAGCTTGTTTTATTTCATCATGATCATGCTATACAACATCTTAGCCAATTCCTGCTATGATATATTATGAAAATGCAAGTGATGTAGCAATTTATAAGGAACAGAAATTTATTTTTTCACAGCACAAGGGCTAGAAGGTTGACAAGATAGGCAGATGTGGTGTTAGTAAGTGTTGCCCTCTGCTTAGAAGATAGGAGCCTGCAGAGTGTCCACACGTGACGACAGGACAGCGGCTGGCCCGCCCCTCCCAAGCCTCTGTGAGCCACTAATCTCACCCTGAGATGGGGCCTTCCTGGGTTGATCATATCCATGAAGTCCTAGCTCTTCAGACTTTTGGAGGTACCCAGACTGTGACAAGAATTATTCTTAAAACAAAGCACATTTAACATAAAGAAATGGGAGGAAGGAGGAATTTTTGCGATTAGTATAAAACATGATTTTTACTAGCATGAAGACCTGACATTTATGACACAAATATTTCCATATATATTGCATTTACCTTAAAAAAAAAAACTCCCTCTAGGGATAAGTTATCTAAACTTAGCATTTTCCTTCATTTATTCTCTTTTAGAGCTATCCATAACACACTTGACTTGAATCTAAGAAAACTGAGCCTTTGATAACAACATCAGAATTAAATGTCAACAGGTGATACCCATCCTGAGTTCCAATTCCTCAAACAAGGGGAGTCATGGAGTTTTCATAGCATGGATATGTTGCAGATTTATTTTTCAATTAAGTTTACTGATATGATTTAAATACACGTAGTGATCACATTCATCAGAGGGAATTTGTATCTGTATATGGTATATTTGGATCCCCCTTTTTTCCTGTTCCCATCCCTTCAACCTCTCTTACCCTCCTTATTTGCAAAAGCTTCACTTCCATCTTATCTTCTTTTCTCTTTTTCATTTGTCCCTTCCTTCCTTTCCTCATATCCCCTCTCTATTTCCCTTTTTCATTTGAATGATTTCTTCCTATTTCTCAACATCAACATTTTTTTCCCTTTCAGTTTCTCACACCAGAAAGAGAACATGAGATGTATAAATTAAAACAACACCAAGATTCTATCTCACCCAGAAATAATTGTTATCATCAAGAAACAAGTCAATAATAAATTCTGGCAGAGCTATGGGGAAAAAAGAACTCTTCTCCATTGTTAGTGAGAGTGTAGAATAATATAACCACTGTGGAAATCAGTGTGGAGATTCCTCAGAATACTAGGACTTGAGATCCCATTTGACCCAAGCATTCCCTTTCTTGGTATCTTCCTCCCAAAATTAAAATCATCATGCCACAGCAATATATTCATACTCCCATTTACAACAGCAGTTTGTGACAGCTGAATCTTGGGAAATGCCAAAATGTTATCAGCCAATGAACAGACAAAGAATATGTGGGATTTTTAAACAGTAGAGTCCTACTCAGCACAAAGAAGGATAAACTTGAGGCTCTAGATAAATGGACACACCTTGAGGAAGCACTGTTCATTGAAATGAGTCAGCAGGGTTAGTAACACTGAACAGTAGTTGTGCTCATATGATAGATTTCTTTTTCTTGGCACAGTAAATATACCCAGAACTGAACTTAAGGTGACAGCAAATTCAAATCTTTTCCCAAAGTTCAATGCTAACATGAAAGGGTTCATGAGGGTCGGCAGTTTCGACTGCACAGAATTAAAGAGTAAACCCTGGGAAGGAAGGTGGAATCCCAAAACTGTGGACATTTATCATTTCTCTAAATGTCTACCCCTCTTGACCAAGCATGCATTGTCTTTATCCTTCATATAACAGCCCTAGAAAGTGTTGTCTGGAGATATATATTTATTATTAAAAATATAATAATTGTATGTAGGCAAAGGCATAATGTTAAGAGCCGATCCCCCTGTGGCTCAGTCAGTGGAGCATGAGAGGCTTATTCTCAAGGTCATGGGTTTGTGCCGCATATTGGGTGCCAAATATGGAGCCCTTTCTAGTCTTTGTCTTGGAATAGACCTGGGTTTGGTTCATTCATGAAGAAAGAAATGGCTTGAGGGTGAAGGACTGAGAGAATGGTGGCAAATAGGTGCTTATTCATCTATTCAGTCATTCAGCAGTTCTTCGCCATCTGCAATGGGTGCCATATGCACTGTTTGATGCCAGGGAACTTTTAGTGACTACAATGTGACCTATGTTCCTAGGAAGCCTACAATGCAAGGAAGCTCCAGCAATAACAGGATTAGTCACAGAGTACCGTCTCATGAGAACACAATGTCCCTCAAAAAGAAATCTAACCTTTAGGATAGTATAAGGGGTACATGGATGTGGTGGAAAGGTCCTCCTAGAAGGCTTCAGGAAGAATTGCAGCAGAGTTTCACAGGTTGAACAGAGACAGATAAAGGTGATTTCTTATGGAGGGACCAGCACACTGCTGGTAAACTTCAGGCAGCTCTGTGTTACTATTGCACAATTTGGTGCAAACCAAAAGCAATGGATTTTTAGTGTACAGGGCAAATAAGCTACCTCTGAAAAAGGGCCAAATGGCAATTATTTTAGGAAATAACTGGATTTCAATTCAACTCTGCCTTTGTAGTGCAAAGTGGCCAATTCAAAAATGAACAAGCATGATTCAACAGCCTTCCATAAATAGTTACAGAAGGGCCCAGTAGTCTAGCTCAAGGATAAAGAGCTTGTCTAGGAAGTGTGAAGGCCCAGTATTTGATTTCTAGGATGGGCATGGAAATTGGAATTTCACATGATTCCTACAAATCATGAAATAGAATTCTTTTAATTTTTTTTCCAACCACCTATAATTATCAAAGGCATCTATAACTCACCATCCATACCAAAACAACATTCATCTAATTTGGCCCATTGAAAATCACAGTTGTTGGGGGGGTTGGCTGTGGGTTAGTTAAGTTGTTAAGCACTTGCTCATGCAAATGTAGTCATGTGAAGGGGGCCACGGTTAGATTCCCAGCTCCACAGGCCTTACCAGACTCGCATTAAAGGCAGCCTGAGCCAACCAAAAAGAAAAGAAAAAAATGAAAATCACAGGTGCCTATCTCTGCCATAGGAAAGCTGGGAGACCCATACAAGATTTCATACAAGGCACTGGCATGATCAAGTGGTGTGATAGGAAGTTTGTTCGGATAGCCCTGAAGGTCAGCTTTGAGAGGGCTGGACAGGAAGTCAGATATGAAAAAAGCCATAACATCTTCTCATATTATGATAGACAGTTAATGTTGGTAGAAATATCATAGGCCGTCAGACAAGGCTGGATCCTCAAAGGAGTCAATGCAGGAAATGAGAACGCATCAGGCCTGTGGCTGGAGGTACATCTGAAGATTAAAGTCACAATGGCTAGACTTATACTTCACTAAAGGGTGAAGAAAGATTTAAGATTAATGGAATAACCCTTTTGAGATTTCCCATTACCTGATTAGAGGTGGGCTGCCCTCTCCCACCTACTTAGATTAAGCCTGCTGAAACTAAAGACAAGACAAGATTATGAGCTAAGATTAATGACATCACCCATGTACCCTTGCTACCATCAAATAAATTTTACTTAAGCAAATAAACCTGAAATTTTATTGGTCAACCATAATTTTCACCCATGTTGTACCTGCCTCATGATTTTACTCTTTGGCAGCCCACTGGGGACCCCTTAGGTCAGGAGCTATTCCTGTTCCCCATTCCCCCATTTCTGTTCCCCATTCTTTTCATCCAATAATTGCCCAACTCTTAAGTTACTTTGTTCTTTCGACTTTACTTTTCAAGTTTAGTGGGCACAAGCTTGGCTTATTTGAAATCAAGTATTTCTCCTATATCAGGATGAGCTCAAGTGCCTTAAACATTGAGAACAAAACAGTGGTTCCCTGAGGACAGCAAGGGACAGGGAGAGTCAAAGCTAGACAGGAGGCATTATGTTATTTTGATCTAGAGGACTAAGTTCTGGTACTCTATGGCACTAAAGGGTGACACAATGTCACAATAATGTATATTGTATATTTCAAAGTAACTAGAAGACAGGGTTTTGAATGTTTCTTACCACAAAAACTTATAAATATTTAAGGTGATGGGCATAGTTATAATCCATATATATATATATATCACTTTGTACCCCATAAACATGTATAATTATTATGTCAACTAAAATAAAATGTAGAATATGCTACTCCACATAACAAGGCAGTCACCTTTTGCTTCCAAGAACCCTCTGCAATAAAGTGATCAATATCAGAAGGCCACAAGTGATCCTTCCTTCCGTCACAACCCACTGTGTTCTGCCTCTGTTCTTCCTTCTTTTCTTACCCCTCCTACCTCAAATACATTGTTGCTTCCACAGAGAGCTATGATGAGTTACTCTCTGCCTCCCCAGGCTCTGGGAAGATGGTGATAGCCGAGAGTAACCTTCAGACAATTTTTTTCCCAGTTGATAGGAAAAATGATCTGTTCTCAAAAACTTGCATTTGGCAGGTAAAGTAATGTGGTCTAAGAACAGGAAAATGATAAGATTCCTTTCCTGAGGCAGAATCTGGCTTTATCCTTTACTAAATAATCTTGGGTCTTGATTTCAAAGTATTTAAAATTAAATATGCCACAAAAATCCTTTGATATCAGAAATTATTTTTAAAACAGAAAGAAGAAAGACAGGAATTTCTTTGGTAGGTTCCCAAAATTCATAGACAATTAAAACTAAAAGGGATCCTGGAGACTGCAATGAAATACACAAAGGGTTTAAAAAGCCAGAAGGAGATCAAGTGCTCTTTCCCTTCAAAGTGGGGTTGGGTTCTTCCTTCAGAGAACTGGTGACAGAACTTGTGTAATCAGCATCTGCTAGATTCAGCATGCCAGTTTTATCCACCTCAAGTATAATGCCATTTTCTAACACTAACGCTGCCTCACTGTCCAGTCTATTTTCTGTGTGGACCGTTTCAGACACAGCCCTTGTTGACATCACTCCTCCCTTCCTGTTTCACAGACAAAGGTAATATCATAGGTGGATGGAAGGGACAGTTTTATGTGGGACCATATCATTATCCCATTCTTAAATTCTCTCCAAATAGAGAGACACAAAATGAAGAGACTGTGGCCAAGGAAAGTGCATGATAATGGGTGCTTCCAAAAGAATAAAGTATTTATGGCAGCACTAACTTGCTCTAACTAAAGCAGCTCTGACATGTAAAATCACTATCTGTGACACTCACACCAGTAGTTCAAGATCAAGAATGGGAAAAAGTATTTCAACAGGATGGTGATGAGCAGAAATCCCCAAGAGTTTAGTTATGGATTTTTGAAAAATAACAGAAATAACTGACACAGCATCACAAAAAACAGAAAACTGCCACCTACTCTTCTGATCTTTGCTAATTTCATTACATGTCTCACTCCAAATAAAGTATTTTTTAATATGGCAACAAAATATAGCTATTGCTTACATATTTTCACATAATTAATAAATATCTCACTCAAATAATGGAAGTGAAATCATAAGTCCAGATTTATTTGTCGTAATTCACCTGCACATGTATTCTTCATTTCATCCAAACACTCATCAGAAACATATAATGTGTTCAAATATTTAGTTCTCTACTAGGTAGAAAAGGTGATCGTGCTGCTGACTGTGACAATGACAGTGAGGATAACAGTGGTAGCCAATCACTATTGAATCCCCATATACAAATGACTTGCCTCTACGTCTTCATTTTATCTTTTGTAACTTTTGATGTTAGCATTGTAATTCTCACTTTACAGATGAAGAAACTGAGACACAAAACGTATCTCACACTACTAGAAAACAGAAGGCCTGAGATTTGAACTTGATATATTTTGGTTCACAGCCTATTCTGCGTATGCCTCTCTCCACAGTCATGATAGAAAGATGTAGATGACATGGCTCCCTGTCTTTGAGAAAAATACACAGATAAATTTACAACAAAAGAACTTTTGTAATCCAATCTTAGCTGCATTTTACTTAGCAATTTTAACCCAGTTTGGATACAATGCCATTTCCAAAAATATAGTGCTGCTGTACTGTTCAGTCTGCTTTCTGTTCTTCAGGTGCTGGATGTGTTGAAACCTGAGCCCATGCTGTTCCAGACACAGCCCATGTTCACATCTCTCCTCCCTTCCTGTTTTACAGACAAAGGTGATGTCATGGGCGATGGAAGAGATAATTTTATGTGGCCTTCTAAGGTCCATGTGGGGTCATCAAGTATTGGTTGTATTTCTACTTTGAGCCAAAGTTTATAGTGATGAAAAGGGTAAGGTTTCTGCCTTTGTGGATAAAAAAAATGTAGATAATAAAAACAAACAAAATAATAGCAATGCAAGAGAATAATCCAGAAGGTTCACCTTAGAAAGAGACTTGAAAAAGCCTCCTCTACACACTTTGATCTTGACTAAGGGTTCAAGGACCAAATGCCCAGCTTAGTGAGGAACTGGGAAAGACTATTCTGGGCACAGTGAGCAGGGTATTAGATGATGATGAACAGAAAGAGGCTGCTATGCCTATCATCATAGTAGCTGAGAAAGAGACTTTAGTGAAAAAAAATATTAGAGCAGTAGGAAAAACACTATAGTGATTGATTTTTCATGCACTGTAGGCTATCTTACAGAATTTCAATTGTCTCCTAAAAGACATGGAAGGGTATAGAAGGGTTCCCAGCTAGAAATAAACTCATCCAAGCTGATTAGGGAAATGCATTAAAAAGAGTAAGACTGGAAGACTGGTTAGGAGGTTCATGGACAAGTCCAAACAGTGAAAATGAAGTAAACAGAACAAGAAAAAACACAGATAGATTTATATTGTCTCCTTTGGAGATACATTTGATGGGTCTTGAAAATAGATTGGCTACGAATGGTAAATGAAAGGGAAGAGTTGCAGTTGGAGTCTAGATTTTATGGCCTCATTCATTGGATGGATGTTATGTTTTTTTTTAAGATGAGAAACACCAAGGTGAGAAATCAGTTGGAGAGGAAAAGCACAAAAGTCTTATGTTGGACTTATTCAACTGATATCAAGAAAGGACATTTTAAGTTTTGTGGAAAATTCCTCGGAAGGAAAAGACAATGAGTTAGCACCAGTAAGAGTTACCAATCATAGGACTGACTTACCATGTTTCACATTTCGTTTACAGACTATCTAATTCTAATAATTACCCTGCAAAGAGGGCACTGCTGTAGTTTTCATGTAATAGATGAGGAAATAAAGTACAGAATGGTCAACTCTCCTCAAGAGCTCACAGTAGTAACTGGCACCAGACACAGGGCACTGGCTGTAAATACCAGAATCCAGCCTTCTAAACTTTCTACCATGAAAATGCATGCCAGGAAAGAAATTAAATCCTACTCATTTCCAACTAAAACACAAAATAAGCAAACATAGGTTCCATCCATGAAATGACAGGATTTATTAAATAATATGTGATAATTCTGTTGCTAGAATAAGACTACTTTTTCTTATACATGTCATATAGAGTTACAGCATGTTCTTGGCATCAGAAACAGTCTAATAAAATCTGCTTCTGCCTAAAGACACACTGCTGGGAAGTGAAAATTAAATCCTCTCTCTTGCCTGGAGACAGTCACCTGTAGATACTTACTCCACATTGATTATCCAGAGATAATGCTCTAGCTGTCTACAGTGAGCAGGGCTCCCCTGGGAAGCACAGCTTCTGGCCTTTTCAGAGACTGTAAATACCAAAGGAGACAACTGCACACAACCACGAAGAGAATAAAGAGTGATATACACCAAATTTTAGTATGAACTGCAGGAATACCAAACCCTCTGTGGAGGAAGTTACATTACAGTAGAGCCCTGACAGGCAAGGTAGGATTTAACCTGGAAGCAACCCAACATGTAGCAGCCAAAGAGAAGAAACTTAGGGAGCACTTTGGAAGCAGCACAGAAGAATTTATGCCTTTTGACCCAGAGAGTGGGATTCCAAAACTTCTAAAGGAGCAAATACAATTGGCTTTGCACATTCTTACTATCAGTACTCCACTCCTGGCTCCCATTCCTTTGCTCTCTGATAGCTTTCATAATCTAGTCCAATGAACAATTTCTTAAATTGCTGCCACTTTCATTATGGTGACAGACAAAAATTACCCACATCTGACTACAGTAGCTTTTCAGCTCCAGCCCTAGGGCTGTGTGCTCAAGACACTTCTTGCAATTTCTCAAACAGCTCAGCTCCACCTCTTCTAGAAGAGACACCTACACACACCGCAGGCCTGCTCCTCGGCCTGTGTTCTCCATTCATGGCCTCAGATCACCACTCAGGCAGCAGGCTGGCTGATAGGACTGGAAGCCCCTAGAGTTCTCCCTTGGCTCAGATTTATTCAACAGAATCACCTCACTGTGAACTCCACCTTCTCAATCTGCCTCATTATTCACTGCTCCAAGCATCACATCTACCATCGCATTTGAGACCACCCTTGACCTCTGCCACAGCATTTGAGACCACCCCCAAACAGAGGTCATGATAACATTGCAAAAATCCGCATCCTGAGGGCTGGTGAGATAACTCGGCAGAGGAAGCACCTGCGTGGCAAGCACAGAGACCAGGGCTTAATGCTTGGCCCCTCCCCAGGCACACTGAGCAGCCACCAAGACCAGGCATGGTGGCGTACACCTGTAGCCCAGCGCTGGGGAGGTTGAAAACAGGATGATCGCTAAGAGTCTGAGATGCATAGTGAGACCCTGTACAAAATACAGTTTTAAAAACATTCACATCTGGTTGGATACTTGCTGTAAAGCCCCCAGTAGCTCGCCAGCTCCCAGGCTGGAGTACAAATGCCTGTGAAGTTTCTAGTTATTTCATCTTTCCTCACCTTTCAGCTTTACCTCTTACTCATATACCCTCTTCCTCCTCCTCCTGTGTCTTCTACTTCATCCATATCAAACTACTTATAATTCCATGACTCCTCACATGGACTCAGACACTCACACATCAGCTCACACTGCCCTCCTGGCTTGAAAATGCTTTCAACACCATCCCCACACCCTGTCCCATCTTCCTAGCCTCGACCCACAGGTCAGCTACTCTCTGAAGCTTTTCTTCTGATCACTCATGCTCTGCTCCAAATAGAACTGACCTTCCCTTGTTTATACTCCTGTTGCTTCCAATAGGCACTATTTCCATAGCAACCTCATTGTGGTCGTCAGTCTATCATGACTCCTGCTGGCTATCTTTATTTTTTGCAGGTGTTGGAGCTAGAACACAGGGTCTCTTTCACTGGGGAGCCTCACCCCCAGTTCGTGCCTACCAGATTCTTCAACAATACAGTGCTTACTTCCATCCATGAGTGGGTGCTATGGCTAAACATTGAAGAAGTGTGATGGGTGATCCCTGCTTTCAGCACTTACAGCTCATAGCCACAAAGTAAAACCTTTCAGCACAAAAGTCAAAAGCCATCCCAAACCCTTCCCATGTCATGGGCAGCAGTGGATTGCTTCCTGCAGTGAATGTCATTTAGTTTAATGTAGTTAAGTAACCTGATCTATAGAGGCCTCTTCTAAAGCCCTGTGCTTGTTTCAGATTTTCATATATGAAAACAGTTTCTCACAGAACTTTTTCCTTAAAGATGGTTCTAAAATTGCATGCATTCCATGCCCTACAAAACCTGTGCAGACCTTCTAGCACTTAGATCATACTCTGTGATCAGAGATTAAGGAAAAGTCAGTAGTAGCCCAACGTGGCTTGTGGGGCAGGGACAGGCTTATTCAGGGCTGGCTGGACCAGGGGGTATGGTGAATGCCTCCCCCCTCCACGGGCCCTGGAGCAAAGCTCCAAAATCATGTGGTCTCCTGAATTTGCACCACCAGGCAACTCCTACCAAGGATGATGTAGAAAACCAGGAAGGGAACCGGGGAGATAGTTCACCTACATAAGTGCCTGCCTCACAAGCACAAGCTCCCAACTTCAATTCCAGTACCGGAAAAAGAAAAAGGAAAGAAAGAAAACCAGGAAGGAAGAGACAGATGCCAAGTGCCCTGGGAGTAGCAGGATACCAAGCCTCTGAGCTACTGAGAGAAAAATGCACTGTTGTCAGAGCTCCATAGCACACTCTAACACACCCTTGAACAAACACGCTGGAAAATTTAGGATCAAGCACATTTGCGGCAGCAAGGAAGGAGTGAAGGAGAGAGGGAGGAAGAGGTACACGATGGAAGTGAGGATCATGAGGAGTGTGCCAGCTGCCCCAGTCACCCTGGTAGCATCCCCAGCTTTGAGAAAGAAATCAGAGGCTCAGATCTGCTCAGCTGCATGTCTGTTCTCACAGTATCTGCCTCTGGTGGCAAGGGAAGTGTGTGGCCATGGGTTCTGGACTCAATACCAGCTATGTTAGGACTCCAATCTTCCAAGACCCCAAACACAGAAAACTTTGTGGAGCCACCATGACTCCTACCATGTAATTCAAACAACACTTTTATATTTAAGTAACTGAATGATATAATTTACACATATGCTGAAACGGTGACAACGTTTTCTAGATTTTGTGATGTTTTTAAAGTTTAGACCAGCCCAATGAAACTAATATTCTCTGCCTGTCTGCCTGCCTGCCTGCCTGTCTCTCTCTCCACTCTACTTCCTCATTTTCCCTAATCTCCCTTTCTAACCTTTATAATGATATGAATTTGGAAGGGTCTCTTCCCCTCTTTGCTCATCTCTACATAAAGCTGGGTGTCCCTTTAACCCCTGTGATTCTAGTCACAACCATTCTCTTTCCATTTCTCAAGCAAAACAATTTAAAATATCTCTCCTCTGGCTTGTGCACTGTGGATTTAGTTCAGAGAACTCCTGTCTAGATTAGAAAGGCTATCCCACGAATGCAATGTCCCATCTAATTTTACTCATCCTATAAACATTTACTGGCCATCTATGTCACCGCAGCTACTGCATGTCCAGGAATGAGCAAAGTGGACCTGCTCTGCCTTGCCCATCAGGACACCAGCATGGGCCTTGCATTCTGAATACAGTGGGAGAGCCAGGGATTAGCCCGTGTGTCTGATTCCAGGATGTTACTTTTTCAGCATGGCCAAGAAACAGAAGTAAAAGAAAGGGAAGGAGGGTTCTATTAACTCTGAGGGGATGGAGCAGATCCATCACAGGGAGACGGGATTGAGGGGATCCTCTGACCTGGGACAGGAAGGCTAAGATTTTATAGACTTTTGCTGGGGGCAGAGTTTGACAGGCAGGTTCAGAAAGAGCTGATAGGGACCTCCTCTGTGGTGCAGGAAAGGTAGAAGGTAGTTATGTTTAGGGCTGGAGATGAAGGAGGTGGTCACTGGGAAGACAAGGTGTTGTTCTGGAGACTTATCCCAACTGAATCAAGGTCATGATAACTTAGTAGTTTGTGCTGGGGTGGAGCCTATCACAGAACAACCTACCCTGTTATTCACAGTCTGGTACAGTGATGAGGAACTGGACTCTACAAAGAGATGGCCTGGGTTTGAATCCCAGCCTATCACTTCCTCCCTCTCTGACTTTGAATACTATAATTGCTTAACCTCTCTTCACTGCTAACTCATCTTTCTCTTTCTTTTTTCTTTTTTCTTTTTTTGTCTTTCTTTTTGTCTTTTTGAGACAGAGTCTCACCATGCAGTTCAGACTGGCCTTGAACTCACAGTGATCCTCCAGCCTCAGCCTTCTGAGTGCTGGGATTACAATGTGCACCACCACGCCTGGCCTTTCATCCTTTTTAACACTGAGCTACTGACAGCAAGTCTACATGCACAGCTGTGACTCCCAATGTGTCTGGTTATTGGTGGGACACCTCTACCCAACTCATAGTCTTCTTAGGAGCAGAGACAGTGAACTCAGGCCACCGTGAGTGTGTTGACATCACGTGTCAAGTTTCTGACCAGAGGAAATGTGAGTCATTCTCCAGCTAGTGTCTGAAGCAGTGGGACCTACGTCACACAAGACATTAGAGGAAGCAGCCTTCGCAGTTTTGATGCAAGGAGCATTCATGTCCACCTTCCTCTCTCCTCTGCTGAGCAAAATCCTTTAGAGATTAAGTCAGATCTTGTGTAAGCACCGCCTGGGATTGTTCCTGTCCCCTTGGCCTTCTCTTTGAACTCCCTCCCATCTATTTCCCTCCAAATCATAACAAAGTTACCTGGCCAAAAGAAAAAATAACATGGAGAAATAAGGAACTCATACAAGCTTTCATGGGAAGTAAAGAGAAAATCAACACCACATGCTCCACAGCCCACTCGTTGAGAGGTTCTTCTTAAGACAGCCCTAATTCTCTTTCTGGATCCCACTTTCTAGGTCATCACAGCAGTCTCATTCATTCCTCCCACATTACCATATGCCATTGTTCCTCTTCTTCCACTTCCAAAGCCTTTAGAAGGCAGTGTGGGCTATAAATATCAGGAAAAATTTCTGCTTCACAAATAACAGACACAACCAGCCCATCACCACAAAAGCTTTGTCATTAGCTTTTGGTTTACCATCTACCTCTTCCTGAGGATAATTTCTGTGCTAAGAGACTCCACAGAATCTTATGTAAACACCCTTAGGGCCCAGCCCCACATCTTCCTGTCTCTGCCTAAACACTCCTGGAGACCAAATTCTGGCTACATGAAGATAAGGAAACTGAATAACAAGTTATGCTTTCTTCTCATCCCTCCAAAGCAGCCATACAGTTCATAGCCCAAAGTGATGCCAAGTGTATTTCACTTTTACGACCATCCTTTAGCTCTCAAGCCCTCCCTGGTCCTGCATTCCCACATCCCACCCCCAGAAAAATGTTGTGTTGTGCACTCAATTTCTTTAGTGACCCTACTTGCCTCAATGTAGTCCTGAACATGTGATAATCTCCCATCACTCATGTCTCTCGATGTACTGGAGCCTGACAGAGCTATTGTATTCTAGCACGGAGTAGAGCTCTTGACTCAAGTTAGGAGCTCTATACATATTTGTCAAATTAAGGAATAAAAGAATGCAGCCTCTCATCATTGTAAGTTAAATGAATTATGGCCTTAATGGCCAGCCTGATGGGTCTATACCCAGGCAGCAGTCTGCCAGGTCATCATGGCAGTGAGCCCACACAGTGTGGGGATCGAAGAACCAAGGATGATGAGCTCTTCCCAGGCTAACATCCATCTTCTTCCCCCTGATTAACTGTGGACCTGTTAGGACACTATTCCACCCATACAGACTCCACCCCCAAGCCAGCCTGATAAATTCTTTGCTGGCTGCTTCCTCCCCAAGGGTCCCTGCTTCTCTTTGGTTGAGAAATAAAGGATTTTTTTACTTTCCCTAGCTTCTCTTTCACACCAAAGTAAAAAATATACAGCCCCAGGTATTAGAAATGTAAAGTGCTAAGTGTGTCATAATAGGAAACTACTACACTTCCAGTTAGGTTTACCCAAGTCATGTCTGACCTGAGAATTCTTTGATTTTAACTGACTCTTCTAAGAGCTCATAAAAGATAACACTGTGAATTACTTTCCTTATTTTATTTTTATCTAATTATAAAGCAGAACAAAATACAAATACCTGGACATGGGGATGAAGTCCAGTGTTATCACTAGAAGCTTCATGATTTTGAAGAATGGTAGTCTTCTAAATTTATTTTTCTTACCTATAAAATCAGGATACCTATATTCATAGCATAAGATTGTCAAAGAACTAGTTGGTATATGTGGGGCTCCTGACCTCTAGCAGGGCCTTGGCAATTATAGAGTCTGACTAAACCTCTTGTGCTTTGCACTCTTTTGTTACAACTCTACTGTAGAAATGCTATGGCTTCAATGTCTTCCACCTTACTTATCAAAATTCAAGATAGTCTCTTGTATAGCGGCTTTCATACAGGAGTTCTTCCATCTCACCATGGTGCATTCAGGTAAATATCTGCTCTACCCACACTGATTAGGCTTCGTGAGACACATTAATTTCACAGACAGTCATCTGTGGGCAGCCTCATTTGTCAAGCTGTCCACTATCATTTGAGAAACTGTCGCTGCCCTGTTCTCTTTTCTTTCTGAGACTCTGTATCTGTGTGAGAGACTTTCTAGCAACTTCCCTGTGTCTCCTAACAGAAACAGTATATTGTTTCTTTTTGTGAGTTCAGTCTAATCCACTGCATAACCTATACACTGGACTTATCACTTTAATCATATTTCAATTTGGTAGGCTAATTTGATTCTGATTTAAATGTGTTTGTTCTCCACTTATAATTTAACAGTTTTTATTTCTTAAAATATGTAATTTATACTTTCAGAGACTGTGTATTAATTCCAAAGTGTCAGATGATTTATTTATTGACCCTCACTCTTGGTATTTTTTCCCCTTGCGTACAGCTGTGTAGTTTTATTTTTTTATTTGGTTTGGTTCTTGGTGGGTCTGTTTGTTTTTGTTCTTGTTCATAGCTACTCATCATCCTTGGCCTTTATAGTTGTTTCCAACCTGAGGATAAAATGGGCTTCTATTGGGCAAAGCAGTGTACACCTGCAATCCCAGGACTCAGGAGGCTGAGGCAGGAGGATTGTCATAAAGTCAAGGCCAGCCTTTGCTATATAAGGAGACTCCAGTACAAAATAAATAAATAACAAAAAACAAAAGAAAAGGATCCTATGGAAGAGATTTCGACTGTTTCTGACAAAAGTGCCAAGGATCACTTGAAACTACCTGCTGGCTTAAAATTTTTCAAGCCATCAGAGAATGAGTATCCTTCCCTGGAGCACAAGCAAGGGCTTGTCCTTGCATTCTCGGAAGAGTGTTTTTGAAGCCCTGCTTATTGGCAAAGTTTCACACAAGTAATTTTCCTTGGAAAACCTAGAAAGGAGCAATATGTCTGGTTTGCTTCTGGTTCACCTTTCCAGTAAGAATAGAGATTGTTGGATGTGACTTTGTGCAGGCCATGTCCCTTATTTAGCCTCTCATACTAGGCAAGTCTTTGGCTTTGTTTTCCACTCCCATGAGAGATGCATAAATACATGTTCAAGTTCTATTTGAGTTGGAAATATTCTCAAAAATTGTATTTTCATATTCCATTTACCTCTTTAAATTCACACTTTCATTGGACTTTGCCTGAGCACTCCAGCTCTTGAATACAATGAAGATCTCACTACTAGATCAGACTCACAGTGATCTGCCTGTTTACAGCCTCCCAATTGCTGGGATTACATGTATGCACCACCACACCCAGTCTCAGTCACCAGCTCAGCTTGCCCTGATGGTGTAGCCAGCACGGCAGGCCTGGGAGTCGAACCTGTGGTCCTTGCACTTGCTTGCAGCTGCTTTACTCCACTGAGCTATTTGGCCGGCCCAATGAAGATTTCTTAATTGGGATTTTGGTGTTAGCCTTAAAGAGGCTTAGTTTGGAAATCGAGTGCACTGTGTTGCTCTGCACTCTTTCTTCAAGCTGGTGCTGGATCCAGGCCCTTGATCGCTGCAGCTGAAGGCCAGCCTAAGCCTCAGTCATGGTGTTGCACTCATAAGACTGAGACTCACACATCAGTGCATCCGTTGTTTTATCTTCCTCCACTTTTTGCCCTAGGCCACAAAATATTGCTCCAGAAGAAAGAAATTAAAAAGATGAAGTTCAAGTATTCTAATTTGTGACCTTTTAAAAGAGCCCAAGGCAGGGCTTAGACTGTTTTCTTTGCCTTGCCCTGCTGAGGAGTCTGCTGGGTTGGGCTTCACACAAGCAAAGATGATTGTTTACAAATGTTTAAATATTTTCTCACTGACCCCGTGGTTGGGTGTGCCTTTGGAATAACAGAAGATAAATAAATAAAATAAATTTAATTTTTATCTTTCTTTTGAAGGAAATGTTGAAAATAAGCAACAAAAGGTGGAAGTAGGAATGTATATCTGGATTCCATTTTATTAATTTGTTTCCATAGCATGCACCCCAGAAACTCTCAAGCAGAGCATGAAACTACTAAGAGAGGAGAGGCACCTCCCCACTCAGCCCTCTTCGGTCACTAAGGAGGATGCCACATCCCTAAGAACTTATGTGCCCTGGTTACTATCACACAAGATAACTATGTCCGTGTCTGGTTCTCTTGATTCCTAGGAAACAATTTCTCTCAAATATGTAATGCTGTTGTATAACATGCAAATTGCATTTTATAGAAAAGAGATCAACATGTGCAATAACTTTGGTAGATTTAGTAAATCAGTTTGTTTTGGGTACCTAATGACATAAATATATGAACCATAAGCAGAAAAAATCTATTGGAACTGACAAACAAAACAAAAATTAGAAGTTAAGAAAACTCTTCATTAAGGCCAGGGATATAGTTCAGTGGCACAGCACCTGACTGCCAAGTGCGAAGTCCTGAATTCAAATCCCAGCACAAAAAAAAGAAAAAAAACTTCTTCAGTATACGATGTGAAATTAATCTTTTTCTATCATATTTGTCCTTACTAGCTTAGTAATGAGAAAACTAGTATCCGTCAAAGTTACTTAGGCCTGTCGTTATTTAGATGAACTTGTTAATATTCAGCTATTTTGGATTTTTAAATGTTCGAAACTTATTTAGAGATTTAGAAGTAAATAACTTCACGAGGACTGTCTCTTCCGCCATTGACTCATTGTAAGGCCCAAGGGGCTAGTGAGGTGGAGGAGACACTGTCAGTGAGGCTTTCAGGGCTAAGCAATGCAGCTGGCGGAAGTTAGCAAAGCTAGAACCGGAAGTAGAGAGCCAGGTGCCCTCTAAAGGCAAAGGCCAATTACCAGGAAGATCCCTTGACTACTGGCCTCAAATCACAGAGGAGACTGTGTCAAGAAACCGTGAGGAATCAAGTTGGCTGCGCCCGCTCGCAGCACGCAATAACCGCATATGTAGAGTCCCACGTTTTACTTTCGTCAGATATTACACAACTGCAAACTCTTCTCTAAGAGACCGATAATGACTGACCCCATAAATTACTTTTGGACAAATTTGAGCTTGAACCTCTTATTTCAGAAACATAATCCAAGATTCCATTGCGTGCCAGGCTCTTGGTTGTCAGTACATTCCAGACTCTACAGTTCACAGAAGTTTTAGCCACCTACGACTGACCAGACACAGCAGGTTTTTGCTGTTGTCTTCTGCTTTAACTATCAGTGTAGAAAATTCAAGTCCAGTTTTTGTTTCATACCTAAAAAAGGTCAACAAGTCTGCGAAGTATCACTTGCGTGGATGTGTTGTGAAATCAAAAAACTACATGGGCCAGTTTAATTCAGTTTTTGGATGAGAAGCAAAAGTTGAAGATCAGGTAAGCATACTGCATTTTCATCATAAAAAAAAGTTCCCAGTGGACAAAAGATAAAGTGGGATTACTTTATAGGAATCAAAATGCAAGGCAATGACATTAATGGTAAAGATTATAAAAAGCATCACTATTATATTAGGTAACTAGTTGTGAAGAATTGTCTTGTTGGCAGTTTTTGCTCCAAAATGAGCACAGTGGTACAGACATGATCAAAGAAAAAATGGACACCCTTTTATTAATATTACTATAGAAAAAAATTCTTCACTTAAACTTGAGAACTCCAAACACGTTTAGTGCTTTTCTTCACAGTGGAAATTACATGAGCATGAAGAAACTTAATAGCAGAAGAAACAGATCAGTGAAAAGAGTTTATGGAAATGGAAAAAAAACAGATGAGAACAGAAGAACAATGAAATTGGAGAGGGTAAAGGACAAACAGTAACTTTTTGCTTTTCCTTCAACATACACTTCCTAAGTCTCTATTAAATGTCAGATATTTGTTCTAGGCACTAAAAATACAGTCGGGAACAAAATAGGTATTTTGTTTTGTAGGAGTTATAGTCTTATATAGGGGCTGGCCAACTTTTTCTATAAAAGGTCAAATGGTAAATACTTCAGGCCTTGTGGATAAGTCAGTCTATCACAAATGCTCAGCTCTGGCATTGTAATGCAAAAATTGCCACAGAAAGAGGAACAAATGGTCATGACTTTGTTCTAATAAAACTTTATTTAAAGCAGATAGCCAATTTTGCCCATAGTCATAGTTTGCCAACTCTCCTCTGACTGGAAGGGGATTAATAAATATATATCTTCATAGGAAATAAATAAACATATCCTTACAGACTTGTAGGAAAGTAGAACAGGCTAAGAAGGTAAAAGCTAACCTTGCAGGGAGCACTGCTAGTTTAGACTGTTACAGACAGCCTTTCTGAAAAAGGAACAATGGACAAAAGCAAACTGAATGAAATGAGGTGTGAGGTCATTCCACAAAGAGGGAATGAGAAGTAGAAAGGTCTAAGAGGAGAACATGCATCCGAGTCAAAAAAAGAAAAGGAGCCTAGACTAAGTGGGGCAGAGGGAAAGGAGAGACACGATGGAGAGAAGTAGGGAAGCCAGAAAACAGTGGGAAAGACTGAAAGAGCCAAGATAAGGCTCTAGACAGAGTCTGTGGAAGGGCTGGGGAGGTAGCTCAGCAGTCTAAGCTCTTGCCTGGCCAGTGCAAGGACCCAGGTTCAATCCCCAGCACCGCACACCATGCTGGCCCTGGAACCCCGAGCACGCCGAGCCAGCCACCAAAACCAGGTGTGGTGCACGCCTGTAATCCCAGCAATGGGGAGGCTGAGACAGGAAGATCACTTTGAGTCTGAGTTGCATAATGAGACCCTATACTAAATACATAAATCGATAGAAGATTTTCAAAAATTAAAAAAGTGGGCTGGACATAATGGAAAAGTTTAAAGCAATTAGCATAATTAGTCCGCTGTGTGCAGAGAGGGTTATGAGGGCTAAGATTGGGAGCATACAGCTGATGAGGAGGCTGTTACTGTAAGTCATCCTGGAGAAAGGGGGGATGCCTAGAGAAGGGGGCTGAGTCAGCGATGGCCGGCGGAGCTGGAGCTGTGGGAGGCAGGAAGGCAGGATTTCCTCTCATTCAGCATGCAATAAAAAGGACAAAAGGAGTCAAGAGTGACTTTCAGGATTTTTGCTTAAATAACATAGTGGCCATGACAAAGCCAGTTTCCATCTGAAGCAAGAGAAAGAAAAGGAAGGCCACCTCTTTTATATATTAGTATAAAAGAGGAGCATCTTTTATACTATCCAACAGGTTTCATCCAACTCCAGCTGGGGCGTATGAGGTGAAGGAGGTGGTTTATTATGTTCTGTTTTTCTTTGTGAGTTTCTTTTTGTTGTTTCCATTTTTGTTTGATGCAAGACATAGGACATCATGTTTCTATTATGATGGGAAGAACCAGTGCACAAAGAGAACAATTTTGAGGGAGAACAGAGAGGATAACCGGGCAGGCAGCTCAGAGCAGGGAGGGAAGGATGAGGCCAAATGCTCTAGTAGAAGCCTTTGTTCTCGATAAGAATGTGGATATTCCAACTCTTACAATAGGAAAGAAGGCAAAATAATAAATATACACAGGCAAGTACGTCATGACATAGGGTAGGAAAAGGTAGCTGCCCTTCCTGAATACCAGTGGGTACCAATGATCAGACATGCTCTCATGCACCTTCTCCCTTAACTCTGTTCTCTATTCTTTACAGGCAATAAACTCAGAAGTATTATGGACAAATAACCTGAGAAACAAATCATACACCATTTTTAAAGAAAGCAAGAAATGTGGTTGGGGAGGAGGTGGAAGTACATCCCAAGAATGGCTGGTGGATGGCCCAACAGCTTTGAGGACTGTCGAATGGCCGAGGAACTCAGGTGACACTCGGGTGAGCATGTATTCCGATGTGCAATAACTGGAAGGAAGGGAGGAAGTGGTCAGATGGATACAGAAAATGTTATAAGAAGTTGAAATTGTGTTTGACCAGCAATGTTAGCCACCCACGGGAGCCTGCAGCGTTCTGTGCATGGGAAGAGCCAGGGAACACGGAAGGAAGGTTAGGCTGTGCGTCGTGATCTGCTATACTAAGACCCACAAACAGGCCGTCCTGTGGCTCACACCTATAACGCCACTGAGGCTGAAGCAGCAGGGTTGCAAATTCAAGTCCAGCCTGGAGAGTTTAGTGACTTAGTAAGATTCCATCTCAAAACAGAAACTAAAAAAGGTGGAGGGCGTAGTGAGGGCAAAAGCGCTGGGTTTAATCTGTAGTACTCCTTTGTCAAAGATAAGATGGCTGAGTGTTTTCGTAGATGCCTCTGCATATTCTAATCTATTCCACTGATCCAAAGGGGCTACACAAGCTCACTGGGAGAAAGATAGCCTCTTTAACAAATGGTGCTGGAAAACATGGCTTTCTACATGCTGAAAACTAAAACTTGACCCAGCTCTATCACCATGCACTAAGTTAAAGTGAAAATGGATTAAAGATCTAAACGTTAAAACAGAAACACTCAATCTCCTGGAAGAGAAAGTAGGAGGAACTCTTGAAGACATAGGGGTAGGTAAAGAGTTCATGAACAAACATATATTTGCACGGGAAGCTCTTGAAAGAATCAACAAATGGGATCAACTCTTCTTAAAGAGCTTCTGCATGTCAAAAGAAATTGTCAAC